>JABUQX010044228.1:0-7500 GCA_015478945.1 Trachelipus rathkii | reverse complement strand
AGTATAATATATATATATATTATATAATATATATATATATATTAATATATATATATAATATATAATTATAATATATTATAAGGAGTTATACTCCTTTAAATAAGTCGATTAGTTAATCA
Organism: Trachelipus rathkii; assembly: GCA_015478945.1. Classification (NCBI taxonomy): domain Eukaryota; kingdom Metazoa; phylum Arthropoda; class Malacostraca; order Isopoda; family Trachelipodidae; genus Trachelipus; species Trachelipus rathkii. The sequence goes on along the minus strand of JABUQX010044228.1, from coordinate 7,381 downwards.
CGATATAGTATATACGAACGAGCGGATTGTAATCGATTTTTTTTCGATATTATTATATAAGGCAATTTAATATACTAAACCTTTTGACAAAAATATTTTTTTTTTTAAAAATATATTTATTTACTAAAGGTAATATACCCATAAGATATAAATCGCAATAAAGATATGGAAAGTGATAATAGTCAGTGGTATCTCTCGTGCACTCTAGCGTAGGGAGAGTACAGGAGGGACTTCGTCCCCCTCTCTGTCTCTGTCCCAACGTCGGCTCGAGCCCCCTTAAAAAATATGAAAAACAAAAAAAAAAAAAAAAATTAAAAAAACATTTAACATATATAAAAAATCTAACTAATTGATAACATATAATAAGCAAATCATGTATTCAAACTCTTTCTACTTCTTTACTATTGGAGTTATATTAGTGATTAACTAACGTCTCACACTGCATGGGTTATAAACGTAATTAGTGTTCAGCAGATATATCGGAAATCTCTTTATTTATGTAATAATACCTTTAATAAGTTTAAAGTGCCATATTATTATATATATTATTATATAAATATATATATATTATAAAATATAATGTGTATTCAGTAGCATGTAAAAAAAAAAAAATTAAATATTAATATCATATATATATATATATATATATTTATATATATTATATTATATATATTAATATATTAATTAATTATAGTAACATTTTTATGTACCCTTTTTACTTTATGACTAATACATAATTAAGGTGTCTTGGAGATATTCACTATTTTAGAAATAATCGCCTAATGAAAAGCTTTATCTGTCGCTTAGGTGTGGTCTTATACTCCTGCTAACATAGAACGAGCGTGTTGCTCTAGACAGCTACAGTACTCTCACGGCTTGCGATCTGAGGCCTGGGAATGGACGGAGGGTGTAAAGCTCAACGCTAAGGATTAAAACCAGATTCGAAACCTTAGTATCGCCTAGAGTTTAGCTCGAGTTACCCAACGCTTATATTTCAGAGAGAGGCTTCCATCTACCCAATTTGATATAAGGGCGGGGGATATACGAATTTTTATCATAAGTTATACAAATACCTCCAGAAAAGGTGTATAAAGCTATAATATATATAAATCAGAGATTGGGGGATAAAGAAATAGTAGAATAGTAATATATGATAAAGAACAAGGTAACGATACTATATAACAGGTCTGTAATTCGTTTTTTGAGAATACCGAACAAGAGGGAACACTGCCAATATAGCTCAATATTTTAGCTATTTATCTATTGTATTATGCATAGCCTGATAGATGTTAAAACAGTAATTATCACTCTCAACTACACACACACTCCAACACACACACACAACTACCCACTAACACAACACACACCACACATACTACCACAACATATAATAATATATATATTATAAATATATATATATATATATTATATTATTAATATATAATAATAAATATATAATATATTAAATAATTAATTAATATATATAATATATATTAACGTTTGACATATTGAAAAAGTTTCACAGTAACTGTAGAATTACAAGTACTTTTATGTAACACAAAATTTCCGTAAGAGTTTGCCAATTCGAATTTTTGCACATAGATATGCAAAGCATTGAATGTTGAAAATTTAAGTAAATAATTGGTTATATTTATTGTTTTGTTTATTTATCATTATATATTCTCTGCATATATATAGTAAAATATTCTCCAAAATTCACAGACGCCTAAATGGTAATTGTAGGTATACATGTCCAGGTTTATAACTATTGTGCGCGGCATAAATTCTGAATAATTATATAATGAGGAACTGAGCCGTAAAACTGAAAAGAGTATAGAGAAATTGAAAAAAAATAAAAGAATAATTAGCGTCATAATATAAAAAATACAATCGTATAAATAGAATTGTATGGAACTTATGAACAAAAATTTAATTATAGTAATAATAATAGACATAAATAATGGATATAAGTTGTGAAAAACTTACAGTACTAATATTTTTATTCGTATCTATCATGCGCCAATAAACAATACAAGCCAAACATTATAAAATTTACATATTAGTTAAGCCAAATATAAGTAAGGTAGATAATTCCACTACTATTAGATTTCTTCAGCATACAAAAAACGTTGACACGATTGAAGAAGAAGTACATGAAAGTATCTATTGAAAGCAATAAAAATAATAATAGATAATTAATATTTGAAATGGCAATTTTATAAAATTTAATTTTTTACAATCATCACTTCGCTATTTAGCTATTCTCGGTACCATAAACAAACCCAAATATTTATTCAGAATGTTAAGTGCGAAACCGCGAGAATTCAATCCACAACATATCATATACAGAATATGAGTCAGTGGGCTAGTAGTAATTGAAAATGAACGACTGCTATGTGCTTGATAGAACTCAAATAATACAGAATACAAAATCGATCACAGATAGTAAACTAAGAATAGTGACACTCAGCCATCCAGCTCAGCGCTAGGTCGTATTGAACAGGCTATGATATTTCGTTATTTTAGATGAAAAATAATATTAATTACCATTTAAATTTTCTAATTACTCATTTTAACTAGTCAATCTAAATCATTAGTGATTAAAGTTTAGTTAGTATAGATATTGTAAATACAGATGATTTTGGTTAATAATTTTGATTTTAATATTAGATCGAATAATACTGGCGCGATGAAAGAACTCAGAATTTATCCAATCCACAGTTAACATATAATATTTACCCCTCGGAAAATACCCATCATTTACCCATATAATAATGATAGTAATTTACACCACTCAGAGTATGGGATATATCAGTCTGCATGCTAAAGATAGATATATTGTGATCGTAATAAGGCAAGCAAATGACATCCGTTGAATCACTAATTAGCAGCTCTGACGGGATTCATCTCTCTTGAACTTTTGTATAAATAGGTCTTATAGCTCGACCCCTCATAATGGAGGCTATAAAGGTATATGATGAGTTTTATTGCTAAGATATTGTATTTTTTCAATTGTAAGATAGGTGTGATATAGTGGTATAGTGACGCTAGAATTACGTGTATATATAATAATCTCAAGAAGCGACCCGACTGGCCCAAAGTGGTGTATGCAGTTTGTCAGAGTGGAAGTGTCAGTGGGAAAGAGAGGGAAATGTGTATATTGTCTTCAAGAAGCACAAATATACCATATGTAGTATGTCAGAAGCCTGGTACGGCGAAAGTGAGTGGATGTAGATGTGTATTTGTTCTCCAATAAAAACAAAACAAAACCATAGAATAAATAATATTTCATTTTAATATTTAATATTAAATATGATACTATTATTAATATATATAGCATAAGTATTTATTCATATTGTGAGATAATATAAAATTATTTATTAGACTCAATATATATATTGTATAGATATAATTATATTATAATTAATATAATTAAATTTATTATAATATATATATATTTAATTAAATATATAATTAGTATAGAAATCTATGTAATAAAAATGTTAATAATAATATATATATTAATTTCGAGTAATGAGATTTGGGTGTTAAGGTAGATCGAAAATTATATATAGTTAATGAGGTATTTTCTATGAATATTTTACTATCTAAATTAGATTAGAATTTCGAATTGACTTTTTGGCGAAAACTGGAGAGTAAAAATAGAGAAACACAAAGAAAAAAGTTGGAAGTCTCAAAATTTGCAAAATTTTGACATGCCGAATAAGATTTTTTGTGTCAACATAAAATCGAAGTTGTTTTTGTTATGATAAAACGGAAATGTGCTATTCACACAGAGCACACTCACCACGAGAGTCGAGCAACACACAACAAAGCATATTAAAAAGTATATATGATATTCTCAATATTATTACAAGTTATATAAAATAATATATATTATAATTAAAATTATTAAATAAGGATAGTAGATAAAATAATATATATATAATTATATATTTATTTATATTTATTAATATATTTATATATTTATATATATTATATATTATTATAATAGGTTTAGTTAGATGGTAGAGAGTAGATGATAGAGAGTTTGAATTTGAGAGAGAGAGAGTGATTTTATGTTTTTAGAAAAGTCCCATGTCATTGGGGCACCACTTATTCAAGAAGGTAGAAAATCTTCTAGAAAAATAACTTACTTCTCCAAGAATCGCATCATGCGGGTATCCAAAATCCGCATCTTAAAATGCACGTGGTCAATCATTACTAATTAGGATAGTCAGGCATTATTAAGAAATACCACGATCAATTCAAAAGAGAAATGGATAACCAATTCTAAACAAATTAATAAATGATGGTATGCGTATATAATTCTTAAATCAGAAACTCCTCAATATAAATCAAATGTAGATAGAAAATAGAAGATTAAAAAGGTTAGGGACTGTGAATTAAATCCAAGACAGCACAAAGGATAGCCCTAAATGAAGCGAAAATCATTAATAAAAAAGGATAATCTCAGTTGGAAGCTCAACTGCCGCAAATGGAATGTGAAAGTTTACGGAGAACAAAGAAGGAAAAATCCAAACAGGATTCCAAGGTATAAAAAAAGAAGACGGCGGGAAAAATGGAGCCCGGAAACTAGAGAAACCTAATAGTAGCGAATTGAGATGACTGCAAATCATGAGAGAGATTGAATTGACGATTGGAAAAATTTTGATATTTATCATTGCAGTTAGAAGAAGAAGATAGAGGATGAAAGTAGATTTGTTATTGATATTTATTAAAAAAATACATACCTTTATAAAATAATGCAACATATACAAACCTTTTCTATTGAAATTACATGATTTAAATAATAATAATATAATAAATATATAAATAAGAAATAATAATATTATATAGGAAATAATAATAAAATAATAATAATATAATAATAAATAATATATAATAAAATAATAAATAAATAATAAATATGAATAAATATAATTAAATAAAAAATAGTGATAAGATGTGATATATTATTATAATTATAAAATAATATAAATAAAATAAATAAATTAATAATTAATAAAATAATATAATAATAATCTCAAGTTAATGACTAAATTTGACATGCTTGTTCGTAGGGGAAAATATTCCTCAAGAATATGTACAACAGTCCTCAAAGAGGCAGAAACAAGGGCATCCAATATATTATATGAAAGAAATAATATAGAATAGCTCTAAAATTGTAAATGAATATATAAAATTTTATAATAATTTGAAATGCTATTTTGAAAGTTAACTCACATTAACAATTTTAATAACTAATATGATAACACTCAAGTAAATGTAGCAACAGAAATTAAGATAGTTTAGATTAATTGTGCAAGAATAATGCTTAAGCTTCTTATACGCGTTTTATTTTTTATTTTTTTTCATATAAAAATTATTTTTTGAAACGTCACTAATTGACGACTTTAGATGACAAATTTATGAATGTTTTAGATTATTTGAAATTAATTTAATAATTTCTAAAGCCGTTAACATATGATTTTAATCTCAATCGTGAATGGATATTTATAACTCTTAAAATGTTGATGTCAACATCATAATACTGAAATGAATTAATAATCACGACAATAAATATTAGATATATCAATATTAAAAGAGACTAAATAATTTAACTATAATTATTTTTATATTACCTAGAATAATCTTTAATAAAAATTAAATTTTAATTGAAGAGGATACAAAGAAGGGAATTAATAAAACTTTTCGTTAAATAGAAATAAGAAAAGATATTAACTTGCCAAATAAACAATAATGATATGACAAATTGATCTGATAAATTTTCTTAATAATAATATAATATAATAAATAAATTAAATATAATAAATAAATAATAAATATAATAAATATAATAATAATAATATAATATTTAAATATAATAATATAATAATAAATATATAAAAATAATATATTAATAAATAATAAATAATATAAATTGAGATAGTGGATAAATTTATCTTCATTTTACTTTCTTTGCAAATGACATTCTTGGTGAATATGATAGATACGTATATTCTAATTATTATGGGTTAAGTAAATTGTAGATTTATGACAATTGTATGTATGAATTGTGGCGTAACTCAGTATCCGTGTATGTATGTAATGTTAATGAAGTAACTAAGTTGTGAGTATTTTTTTATTTTATGTTATTTATATTATTATTTTGAATGTATATTGCGAGTTTATGTTCATTGAGATGATGTAGAGTTACCAAAATAATATATTCTATACACACACACTGCAAGATAACACTTAATACTTCGCTGCACACTCACGCAATACATAAACACTCAGAAGCACACGATTTCTCTTCTTCTTCACTTTTCTACATAAATAGAATATTTTTTTATAAATCTAGCAAAAGTAAGTATCTCAAATGATATGTAAGATTCCGCTCATTATTTTTTGTTCAAATAAACTTTGACTTAACTCTACTTATGTACTACTACTACTAACTACTACTATTACTTACTTAACTAATAACAACTTTGCATATTGAATATAACTTTTTATTGATAATATACATATAAATATAATTTTTGTAAGTATATTTATGCGTGAGACATAAGCATTTGAATGAAACGATATCCCTTACTCCCCGCAAGAAATTCTTACAATTTAAAATAAATATAATAAGAACAAGAAGAAAAATATTAATGAATTTTGCAATTTTTTCGCTAAATTTATATATATATCGCGGTAAGAGGAGTTGAATAATAAAATAATATGACTGATATTTGATAAATAAACATCTTTTGCTCCACTATCTGTGCCATCTTGTTTTATTTCATTCTACTTTTACTGTACTATTTATTACATACACACATTATACATCTACCACCCACACCTACACCATTATACACATCACACACTAAATAACACACACACACTAACATCTGCACACATATCATACACGCACACATCACTTATATATAATATATTATATTAATATTATACTATAATATATAATATATAGATATATTATATAATATATATATATAATATATATATAGTATATATATATATATATTAATATATATATATATATTAATATTAATTAATTATATATATATTGATAAATAACTTGCATAATGGATATAGAATAATTTATCATTAATATATTAATATAATATATTATAATATATATATATATTTATAATATATATATATAATATATATATATATATAAATATTATAATTATATGATATATATATAATATTTATATTATATATTAATATATATAATATATATAATAATTAATATATTAATATATATAATTATATATATATTATAATATATTCATAATATATATATAGTATATTAGTTGTGATATTCTTGGTTACTAGAGCGAACAACTATCATCGATTCCAT
>JABUQX010044227.1:32500-49868 GCA_015478945.1 Trachelipus rathkii | reverse complement strand
TAAGTTGTCATTATTCACAGTTAATCTCGCTCTCACGTTGAACCGTTCGTGCTCGATACCTTCCTCAGGCACTGCGTTTTCAGCTGCCAGCATGTCTCGGTCTGGACCACATACTGGTGCATCTTATAATTATTAATGTTTTGGTGTTACGCGCAGACCTTTCACGCTTTTTTTCATATGACAATTTCAAGTTCCTCAGTCATCCGTTAATATCATTGCTAGAGGGGACGAATATTGTGTGGAAATTCTAGTCATTTCGAGAAGTTCTCGTGCGTGAGAGAATGGCGTTCAGGTAAGGACAGGAACTTCGGCAAGAGAACTCGACTCCGCCACAATGTGCATTAAGCCCAATGTTCATATAGTAGAAATAATGAAAGGCAATTTGATTAAATGAGAAGAAATTAATGCAATTTGCAAGGACATATTAATGTTTAAATATAAAAATTATGTTATTGGAAAAATTAATTTTTGATAATGGACTGGTATCTCTGCTCTACGTCTTGTGTAACTGTTAGGTGTGGGATCACTTTCACTTATTTAGTTTTAGCTCTTAGTACTTAATATAGTGAAATACACTAATTTTTACTTATAATGCAACTCGAAGGCTCTATATTCGGTTTATGTTAATCTGTTACTCAATCAAGTTCCAGAAAGCCGTTGCGGACGATATTATTTGGTATGGTCTGCGCGGCTGTTTGCCATATGAGGTGAGTTCTCACTGTCTGATGGGAGTTTCAGCTCCTGAGGTATCCGCATTTGACCAAATCAATTTCACTCTGACGCTCCACAGGCGTCCTTTGTGCTTTATTTATGGATGTTTTTCTGAAAAGCTACACGAATAATCCTCTCTCTCATGTAAGTAAAATTATGGTGAATATTTACGCATGGATTGAATTTCCAAACATCTCAAAGAAATTAAAATTCGGCAGTGAAAAGATATCTAGCCGCTGGTGTAGTTACTTACTATCATGTTTTCTATTCGCACGCGGATGTGTTGATTAATGTTAAAGCTGAATGTTTTTTGTTTGTTATTTTTTTTTTTCTTTAAATCTACATTGATAACATCAATCTTTCCCTTGTAATCTATTGATCCAAAGAGTTACCAGTTCTGCTTGTTGACGACCCAAAGTAACTCCGACAAGATGGGGGCCATAGGTGCTCCAAGTATCTTGGCTGCTTTTTTCATGGTGACAGGTACGCGGAGCATCACACTCAACAATTTCAAGAGTTGCAGTTCGATGACTTTCACCATTGCAATTCTTTCTTTCCCTTTAAGCACGTTATTCATATCTGTTTTATTCCAATTTAAGCACAAAAGGCACGAAAAAGAGGTTCTTAATCGCTAATCACAAGTTAAACATTAAACTTAGTAAATTTGGCAATAATTAATAATAATAATATAATAATAATAATAATAATATAAGAATAATAATAATAATAATAATAATAATAATATAATTAGATTAATAATAAGAATAAGTATAATAAAAAATAATAATAATAAATAATAATAATTAATAATAATAATAATAATAATAATAATAATAACAATAAAAATAATAATAATAATAATAATAACATAAACATAATAATTAATATAATAATAATAATAATAATAATATATTAATAATAAAATAATAAAATAATAATAATACATATAATAATACATAATAAAAATTAATATAATAATAATAATTTAATAATAATAATAATAATAATAATAGATAATAATATAATTAATATAATAATTTTATAATAAATAATAAATAATAATAATAATAATAATAATATAATAATAGTAATAATTAATAATAATAATAATGATAATAATGATAAAGAAGATAATAATTAATAATAATTAATAATATAATAATCAGTTAATAATAATTAACAATAAAGATTAATTATGCATATTATTAATATTATTATTATTTATTTTTATTATTATTATTTTATATTATTATATATTATTATATTATTATTATTTATTATTATATTATTTATTATTGATATTATTATTATTATTATTATTTATTTATTGTGATATAGATATATTTTATATAATATATATATATTATATATATGATAAATTATATATATAATATATATATTATATATTACTATATAGATATGTATTATATTAATATATTATATATATATATATATATATATATATATATATAATATATATTATATATATAATTAGTATATTTATATATATTATATATATATATATATATATAGGGTTGGACAAATAACATGTTTTTTTTTAAAAACCCAAAAACCATTGGTTTTTTAAATAAACAAAATAAACAATTTTTTTTTTTTGGTTTTATTGGGGTTCCATTCTATTTGGATGGGATTAATGTAGTTCTTAATGGTTTTAATAGATTAAAGGCAAAAATCACTACTGGAACTGTTATACACATGTGCTAAAAACATATTTTAAAATTCTTTATAAAAATATTTGAACTTAAAATTCAGATTTTATGATTTTTAAATTTGGTTATAAATTATTATTATTTTTTTGAGTTTACATTAAACTCGTAAGTAAAAAATAAGAGGGTATATATATATATAAACTCATCTGAGAAAAAAAGGTTATCCTTTATTATTTCACCAAACAACAAAAAACGTATAAGAAAAGTTTATTCAAATTAACCTCTAATAATGATATGCAAATGAATTCTTTATTTTACCTTTATATTATTCAATCAGGAATATTATTATATATATATTATATAGTATATATATATATATTTATATATATATATATATATAGAATCTATATATATATATATATATATTATTATATATATTATATTATATACTTATAGAGAGAGAGAAGAGAGAGAGAGAGAGAGAGAGAGAGATTCATTCATCATAAATGTCGAAACTGAAATTATCATTAAGAATTTTTATACAAAAAAACTAAAATTTCCCTGCTTTAGCTGTTACCCAACCTATTTCTAATGTTGCTGTTTGCACAAGTCGAAAGTTTGAAAATACTCTTTCAACATTAGCATTTGACGAAGGTTGCGGACAATATGCTTACTATTTTATTATAATCCTTCTTCATCTAATTTTTTCTATTCATCATAGTAGGTAACTTTATAAATGGAGAGAGAGATTTGCTCTTAATTTATACAAATGATTATCATTCAGATACTCATTTTCCATAAATTCCATTTGCTTTTTGAAATACTCACCCCTGGAAGTAGCTGCTGGTCTCGATATCTTGGGTTTAAAAGTATACGCCAATTAAGTTGAGCTCTGTTACTGCCTCTGATGATACCTCCTTTTTAATTTTGCTAAATCTTGTCTGTTGAGGGGTGGATTAAGCTGTTCTAGCTTCCATGTTCATATATTTCCAAATATAACATCCTCACTTAGTTTACAGTCATTGCCTTCTACTTGGTTACTGCTGTGGCCACACACTCCACAAAATGAGTTTTATTATAATCTGTTGAAATGTGGCATCGATGGGTGAAAATGAAATCTCAAAGCTCGAAACAAGAATATGTTTTAAACATGTATTAATTTACAATATATATATAATATATATAGATATAATATATTTATATAATTATATAATATATTATATATATATATTTATAATATAGTACTAATTATAATAATATATATGTATATATTAAATTAAAGATAATATTATATCATTCTCACAAAATATTAATAGAGAAATTTTCTTTATTGCCTTTTCAGGTTACTCATCAGATGAAGATCGAGAAATCCATATCAACCCTAAAGAAAACCATAATAAATATAAGATTTTAATACTTTATGCATGGCTTTTTTTATAGTTGTCACCACCGCTTAATGTGGTTTAAAGAATGGTTTAACCAATGGTTTAAACCATAACAACAATAACAATATTAATATTTATATATATATATATATCTTATATATATATATATATATATATATATATATATATAATACTTATTATATATATAATATATATTATATATAGTATATATATGCTGGATGAAATAATACTGGAGTGTATATGAATATGTATATGTATATGTTATGTATTATGTATATGTATATGTATATGTAATATGTATATGTATATGTAAATGTATATGTATATGTATATTATATATATACCAATATATAATATTAATATATATATATATATATATATATATATATAATATATATATATATATATTATATACTACTATATATATTTCGTATTTTTTCTGGTTTTTATCTATTTTGAAGATCGTATATTTATATACTAAGAAAAGCATATCTAGATTAATATATATATATACTATATATATATATATTTATATATATTATATATAATATATATATATATATTATATATATATTATATATATATATATTATATATATATATTATATATATTAATATTATATATATAATATATATATATTACATATATATATATATCTATATATATATATATATAATATATATATATATATTATATATATATATATATATATATTATATATATATATTTATATATATATATATAGTATGTATATATATATATATAATATTATATATATATATATATATATATAATTATATATATTAATGTATAATACACTTCACTCACTAATTTATATATATACATCCTATTATATATATATATAATATATATAAATATATATATTATATATAATATTTATATATTATATATATATATATACTATATATATTAGTACGAAAGGTAACTCACCAGATAAAAGAAAAGGACTCCGTTCACTTGTAAGAAGAAGTATAATTAATTAAGTGCTCCCCAAATCAAAGCGTGTCTCTAACGCTTAACATTTCTTCTTCTCTTTTGAAGGCAAGTCTTGGTAAGGGGATCGATTCGGTTCGCCGTTCTGTCACGGACATCGCGTCGGCTTTTTCGAGAAAGCCCAGGAGTTTCTTTGTGGCCAAAAGATTTCTTTTGCAGTTTGTCCGAATCAAATAGCATAGGAAGTTAGCTTGAATTAAATTCGTTCAGATTCCTGCGTTTGGATCTTTATTCTTAGAGTGAGGAGTTGGTTGAGAGTTTAAATCTCTCAAAACAATCTCCTATCACTTTAGCGCAAATAGGTCCTCTCTAGAAGAGGCGAAGTATTGTCTTGCTCTCTCGAGTAGACGAAGTAATAATATCATGAGAAAGATTTACACTTTACTTTGATGGGAAAAGATTAACATAATATTTTTTTTGGATCTGCACAGTGTTGGATAACCTCATCATTTCTATTGGACAATATATACTTAAGAATTGGGCTCATAGTTTGTGCTCGATACAGTTGATGACGGTTCATCGCCAATGATCACTGATCTACGCGTTCGCATCTGCACTATGATGGTCTTGTCTATTATTCATATATATTATCGATCTATAATGTATATGTCTAGTAGATAGATATTTATATATATATTGGTAGTTGTGATATATAATTAAAATAATATATATTTTGATATATATATATAAGCAGGTTAGATTATCTCCTTTTAGGTAATTATATAATATATATACTATATTATTATTTACTAGCTGTGAGTCCGGCTATATATATATATATAAATGATATAATATAATTATTTAATCTAGTATTACATATTAGAAGCCTTTTAATTTCTGCAAAGAAAAATAGATCATAGGGAGTTATAATTTATAAATTATTATATATAATCTTCTATAATTATCACACTAATAAATTATTAATAAAATAGTAACATAGTTTTTTATTCATATATTACGTATATTATATTTTATATATATAATTATACATATATTATATTATATATATTATTAGTGATTGAGATATACTATAAATTCCTTCTACACAATTATAGATCTTAATTGTTTTATGTCTTCTTAATTAATATATTATTATATATTATATTATATAATATTAATAATATATTATATATAATATTATTATATTATTATATTATTAATCTATATATTATATATTAATATATTATATATTTTATTATATATATTAAATATTATCTATTTTTATATTAAATAGGATACAGATTTAACATTTCTCGTTGCTTGTTTTGTATAGGTGCGCCGACGTTCTTCGCTGTATGAAGCGCATATCTTCTAGATAAGGTAATAAATAGTATGATTCATATATACCATAAAACAGTTGTACTACATTGTAAATTTATGACACCCCTTCATCTCGATATAAAATTTGCTTTACTATACTGATACTTCCATTGCTGCTTACACTCTGTTTCCGTCTGTAAATTTTAGATTCATATTGAATATGCATAAACTTTGATATTTAAATATAAAGCAACTACAATAGCAAAATAGTTTGTATTTAAATATTTATATTTAGAAAAAAGTTTATATATATACGTATTAATAAGTTATATACTATATCGTATAGGTAATCGTAATAAATAATTAGTAGGTTATATAACTGCTGATCGATGTTTTAATAGTCTTTTTTATGACGTATTTATAACGGTGATAATGTTTACGATAATATACTATTAACTAATAATTACATATTTAAAAAAGATAGGTAATTATTTCATAACACCACCCGTTTAGAGAGATTATATAGCATGTATATCCTCTCATATATACAATGCACTCTGAATATATTAAGATAGCTATACCGCGATTATATATTATATATATATATAATTAAGTTTGGGTGGTATATATAGTTATATATATTAGTATATGTATAGGTTAATATTGAGGGTTGAAGGTGTCACATACCAATCATAGGTATAATGACTGAGTTGAAGCAAATCGTTAAGTAGATCATATAATAATATATATAGGATGTTGTCTTTAAAGTATTTATATATAACGTTAACGATGTATCTAATATAATATTGAGGGGATCATAATTAAATTTTATTAATGTTTTGATAATTTATAGCGATGATGAATAGTAAAAATATTAAGGTATATTAAGAAGTCACCATATATATAGGCAATAATAAGTTAGACACTCTCTATATTAACTTAATACAATACAGTTAGTAGGTCGGAATTATATATATATATATATTATATAAATAGTATATAGTTACGTGATAGTTATTATAAGGATGTATTATGCCTAAAAAATATATAGCTATCTGTGTTAGAGAGAATAATTGGAATTTATATTTTTACGATTATATATAATCGTATATAAAGGGCTCTAGTAATAATAAGAAACTGTCAAAAAAGAATATTTATCAAGTACAATCATGAATGGTTCTTCAATGTGGTAGGAGCGTGAGGCTTTTCGATTAATTTGACGCATTGAGTCTGAAGGGTGATCTTCGTTTCGTCTCGCGAATAAGCTCACGCTCTCTATCACATTGAAGAGCTTCTTTGTAGATGGGAGACGATAACAACAGAGCTCTTATAAATATATTTTGATAAGCTCTCTCTTGTGTATTACTATTAGGTCCCATTTATATTTTATCTACTCAGAAAATCAGTACGTTCATATAAAATCTACGATCGTTTTTATTATATATATATATAAAGTGATTATTATAATATATAGTATATAATATATATATATAATATATATAGGGTATCTTTATAGAGTTATATATTAATCCAGCTATCGTTTAGAGTTACCTTTTAGTGACGTTATGGGTTGTATTTTATTTTATATTATTATTTCGTAAATGCTTGTTACACTTACTTGTTAATATAAGTAATATTAATAAATCTATATTTATGATATAATTAATTTGCTACCGGGACATAGCCTAGTAGTTAATATAAGGTATAAAATAAAATATATTTAATGGGCTTTATGTAGTACATAAAAAATAATTTAATAGAGCTTTGCAGAGGATAAACTCTCTCAGGGATTCCCTCAAATTTTCACTCCTTAAGCCTTTTTTTTCTTCTCTCTCGTAGAGTATCTTTGATATTAAAAATATATGGAAAATCAGAAGAAAAAATATTTGCGTAAAACTGACATCGTTGGATCATTTAAATGTCAGTAACTAAGCTTGTTTCATTTTTTGTTGTGTATCAAAAAATCATCTTTATATATATACATTATAAATTAAGAGTATATTTATATATATAAAACACTCGCTGATACTCCAAATCAAATATCAATATAAATATAAAAAAGAATTTATAAAACAATTTTTGAAAAAAAAATATATATATTCCCCAAAAAAATATATAAAATAATTTTTGAAAAAAATTACTTTCACCGCTCCCCAAAAGAAAGGATTAAACAGAAGGAACAAATTTAATGTGAAAGTGTGTGCGTCGTTGTGTACGATACAAAATAGTGATGTATACGTTAACAAGCGGAAAATTGTTGCTGAATAGATAGAAGTTGTAAATTCCAAAAGTTTTCGTTTCTTTTTCTCAGTTTTCGATTTTTTTTTTGAAAAGACCATGTGAAAATAATACTCCAAAAGCTTATTCTATTTATATAAACCAATTTCTGTGAGCCTGTCTTTCTTGCACGTGTACCACCTCTCTCTTCTCCTCTCTCTCTCTCTCTCGTCGTCTGCGTCTCTCTCTCCTCTACTCTTCTGCTCCTCGTCGTCTATCTTCTCTCTTCTCGTCTGCTCCTCTCTCTATATCACCATTAGTCTAGTGTATCGTATCTATCTTCGTGCTTTTATCTAATCTCTCTTACGTTATCTGTATTCCATCAGTATCTATATCTATTTCTGATTTTCTATCATATCATCTATTCCTATCTCTAGTCTTCTCTCTCTTCTCTCATCGTCTTCTCTCCATCTCTAGTTCATCTCTACTCTCTCCGAATCCTCCCCTAAAATACATATCTTATTTATCATAACACATACAAATCTATAAGTATATATCTCAACAGCTTCCCTGAACCTTCGTATCATCACCTCGTTAGGAAAAATAATTATAATATATGATATTTATATATCTTATATTTTATTCAGTTTATATACCATATACTTTCTAAGATAGGTTAAAGATACTAGGATCACGCTATATATTATATTATATAACTCTCCATTATTATTAAATGCTATTATACTATATAGTGAATAATAATTATTTTTCTCTGAATGAATGAATATATATAATATACGATATATATATATATATTATAATATTATAGATATCTATATAATATATTATATATAAGTTATGTATATTATATTACAATATATATATATATACTATATATACTATAATATTTATATATATATATATATTATATATTAATATATATATTAGTATAATATATATATATATATATATATAGTATAATATATTATATATTATATTATATAGATATATGTTTATATATATAAATATCTCCTCTCTCTGCTCTCTCTCTCTCTCTTCATTATCTATCCATTAATGTATCTATGCTATCATTATTCTATCTAGTGCGTATTCTTATCCTCACTGTATCGCTATCTATCTATCTTTATCCTCTTCTCCTATGTCCTATCTTCTTTCTTAGATCTTCTCTCTCATCTCTCTCTCTCTTCGTCTGCATCTATATAGTGCCGTCGTCTTTATTATATATTGGACAGGATATTGAGTATTGAAGAGATTAACCTTATGTAGAAAATTTTATGGCATCGTATCGTAATGTATTACAATAATTTACTTACTATGTCCACGGTACTTAATCCGGGGACTTTACTCGGTTATATAAGTAGTATTTTCGGCGTAATTATATTAAAATTTCTACGAATTGAAGTTTATAGAAAAAGTTTTCTCCAAGCCTCCGCCTGGTAGGTGAGACGGTGAATATAGTTTTATAGTGGACTAAAAGGTTTCGTTATTCTGTTTTGGCCCTCTCGGGGGGCCGTAGGTGTCAGACGTGATCTTTGAAAATGATTCCGTAGAGTTTTATATTCGCGGTCGTTGCTAGTAAGACATCAGTAGATACCATTATTGTATCCTGATTAATAGCTCTCTAGGTTTGGTTGTTTAATACTGTCATACGATTGCATGCCTGATCTCTGATATTGAAAAGTGGTATGATTTTTTCAAACTTTTTTATTTATTTATTTAGATTTTATTAATACTTTACTACTTTGATACCGATTTTTTTGTGGCCGTTTTGAGATCGATATCTACGTACGCTCTCGGTAGAAGGATTTTTTAAGATATATGTTGTAGTCTATGTTCTCTGAAGGTTTTCTCTTTCTTTTTTTACTTCTGTTTTTACGTTGCAGACACTGACCCGTAGGTGGTTTTAAAGTTAATCGTGTTTATGAATTTCGTCTCACAAGATGATTTGTGAAAATTATGATTTTATAATTATATTTGCGACTCTTAGATCTTCTCGTTCAAACTTTAGTGGTGTTTAGCTGCTTGACAATCAGTTTCTTATCCATAACTCATGCCCGTGTGTGTGTATGGCGCGAATTTATAGGGGTGCAGGTGAGCGTTATACAATACAATCTTTTGGGATTTTTACATATTGTTTAATTAGGCCTAACTAAATTCGATTTTTAGCTTTTTAGAGCATATTTACGGTTTGAAGTTCTATGGTGTTGTTAGAGCGATTGCATCTGTGACTGATTCGTTTAACATGAAGCTTCACGTTTGTCTGTTTTTTTTTTATGTTGTTTTTTTTTTTTTTTTTTTTTTTAGTTTTCTGTCTGTTTTTTCTTTTCTGTTCACGACTGTTTTTGTGTGTTTTTGGCTGTTTTTTGATTATGCATGCATGAACGATTCGCGCAGTATTTTTTCTACCTGTGCGCGTGGCTTTTTTTCTTCATAGACACGCATTGCAACTAACTCATTCGTGGCTGGTCGGCTTTTGCGAGTGTGTGCATCGTTGGGGAATACCACCTCTTCTAACTCTGAATCCTAACTTTTGCTACTGTGCTCTATGAAGCAGATAAGAGCTATGTAGATATATCCAACTGAATTACGTCTCGTTAATTACATTGTTCGCGCGACTCGAATATAACATTTATTTTCATAATTTTCGTCTCTTCTCAAGGGCTGGCAAGACCACAGGGAAACCTTAGTTGAACTTATAAACACTCACTTTCCGCTCAATGTCGTGTAGGATATCCTCGATATCTCCTAACTTCGATGTTCTTGTGGCTTAAAATCTTTCTTGCTCATTCAATGGCTAGCTATAATTCTTGATGCTTTGCTACCCCTGTTCTATTCTCTCATACACAAAAAAAATACATTATGTACTTGAAGACCAAACTCTTTGAAATACCTTTACTGAATTCTCTATATAGAGAGATCGTTTGTAAAGTCTTTTCATCAGAATTTAAATAGTAGATCTTCACTTCTATTAGTTTGCATTTCTCTCAATGTCCCATCAACTCTCACGCGTATGTGTTGGGTTCCTCGTTCGATACTTGATATTTAGGTGTGGGAGGAGGGTCCGCCAGCCAATTGCATCGTTTAGCGTTTGACTCAAAATCGATTCGCAGAGCAGCTCTGATATCTGAATACCCACAATCACATTTGCCGGATTCTCGCAACCATTCCTATGAACACACTTACCCGGATTGTCTTGCACACTAGTCTGTGCATTCTCTATATTTAACGAAGGACCACTGCTCGCTTCCTCGATTTGTGGTAAGAAATCTGTACCACAACCTTATATATCTACTTCACTCCGTATTTATATCTGCACCTGCAAAAGTTCCATTCTGCTTTCTCTACTGCTTGGTTTTTTTCGTTTACGAGCTGACTTTTTGATGCGGGGACATCGCGATTGGGATCATGCGGCACTTTGCCCGTGGCTGCTCGTCATCTCGCCTAGAGCTTATAATTCAGGAGTTGTGATCCTTCATTTACTTTGTGACGCTTCATCCAGCGTCTGCTGATTAATGTGTTCGCATGGCTTTGTCAACGGTTGATGAATCTGGGATCAGATCACCGTGGATGAGTAAGGTTTGTTATGTCCTTCTTCTGATCTCTAAATCTTTTCTAATCTCTATTCGAGATGTCTATGCTCTTCTCTTGGTTTCATTCATAGTGTTGCTACGGAGACAGTGCAGTGCGTTGGCTACGGGCGCAGTGGAAGCACAATTTCCTCGTTCTCCTATCACTTCTTAATTTTCATTCTGTTCGGAAATCGTGCACGCGGCATACTCGTTCGACGAGCAAGCAAAGCGGGCTTTCACAACGAGAGTGCTGGGCTTTCCTAGCCTTGCGTCTCTCTACTGGTTACGGAATTCTTTCTGGGCTGTCACTTGGCCAAAAGCAATGTGTCTAACAAGCAATTCTGAAACAATCTGTCTTTTCCTCCCTCTTATCTCGCTCTGAATGTTCTGCTCTGCTATGTCTCCATACTTGAAAAAGGCCAATCTGCTTCGGCCTCCTACGGTTGTTCCTCTAAGCTCAACCCTGGACGATTCTGCATTCCTCCTCCTCCTTCTTTTCTCTCTCAGGGGAGTGGTGCTCTATGCCTTTGCCATGTGATTTAACATATCAAGATCGGGGTAGCATGGGCTCCTGAAATCTACGAAGGTTAGGAAAGCGGGTGGCCCGGATGGCTGTCTCCGCCGAGTTGATTTGATGGAGTGTTGCTTCGTGCTATTCCCCGCCTCGTTCAACTATAGTCTCTATTGTCTCAATACTAGCACTGTTCCTCGAGTGTGGAGAATGGCTAAGCGTCTATCATGCTCGCATAAAAAACCTTATTCGCCAGACAATATAGAGTTATAGCTCGAACTATGAGATCAGCTATCTACTATCGCCCATATGCCTTTACTTGTATTCTATCTAGAGATCCTAATGTAACTCAATCCTCAACATCATATTCTATATTCTCGGATTGTAGTAATCATCTGGAATCTCATTCACATTCGCTTTCGAACGCGCAGTACGTCTTTCGGCTCGCTTCCTGGTGTTTACCCCTTAACCCTTACTTTCTTATCTTATTTTCTCTGTATTATGGTTTTTTCGCCTCCTAGAGACACTTTACGGGAACGAGACTTGACGTTCGGGTGAGGCGCTTTTTGACATATCAAAAGCGATTTTAGAAGCCGCCGGAGATGCTGTAGTGAGCGGACGCGTCACTGCTCTCCAGAGCTCCCCTACTTGTGGGTCTTCTCACTCTTCTCTCGCATATACATATGTTCTAGCGCTTTCTTCAAATCGAATGAACTCAACGTATCAGCTGCTTGGTGATGGGGCGCGACTGTTTACTTTTCTCTCTCATTTCTGTCAATTATCGCTAGAAGTGTTCCTCAGAGGTATCTGCTCTGTATTCTCAGTACTTTTATTCCTACTTTTCATTAATGATTCTTCTCACCTGAAACACTTTCATAAAACTCTATTCACATTATATGCCGATGACTTAGACCTTCATTCTTCCAATATCAATATTGCAATATGTCTCTTCATTACTCTCGATTGGCCTCTCGTCTTAATATTCGCAGATCTATTCTCGCTGAATCTGGCGTATAGAATTTTCCGGGGTTGGGGTCGTCTTTGATACTCTTTGAAATTCAATTTCTTATAAAATACTATACAGCTTTATACAAATCCTCATCACTCTCATAAGACCGTTCTAACTTTGTCCTATCTTCTTTCGACGGTGTCTTCTCGTCTCTATCCTTGTCGACTCAATATTACAGTATCCTTTGGCCTGTGAATATCAACATACAAATATAGATACTTAGGAAACACTTAGAATATGCACAAGCGGTTGCTAAAGGCTATTATTCTCTCGCCTTTGTAAATATTTATATTTTTTTGCCAACTTTTCCCGGGTGACTCTTAATTTTCTCATTCGTGTGAATGTTTGTCAATTTTTTTAAATGTAGAATGGTATAATTATTCGTCACCGCGTGTTAGGGCGATTCATCGTTATCTACATGTCTTTCTCATAATTAACATAATATTCGATGTTTTAGAGACAGATGAGTGAATAACATATTTTTACGCTTATTGTTTATTATAAAACAACGGCATACTTATGTGTATGTGACTTGTATTAAAGAATTAATATACAAAAAAAATATTTAGTGTGGTTGTTTATCATTTTTATTTACTAATCATATACCATTTTTTTTGGTTTAATTTTTTTCTATCTTTTTTCGGCGCTCTTCAGGAAGTGGAGTTTCGTTTTCTAGTACCTGTCCTTCTTGAGTATCGTATCTTTTGGTGTTTTTCTCTTCGCACACGTTTTATCCTCTCGTTCATACAAACGGGCCTCATCTCGCCCTTGTATGGGTACTAGTAGGTGCTCTCAAGCTTATCATGGGAAGGCTCAGGTTTCAACCGCTCGGTGCTTTAATGAATTAGATCGATAGGGTCGAGTCAAAGGCAATAGAAAAGAGTTGATCTACCTAGATAGAATGTCGGCTGTATAGCTTTCATAGCTTCACCTTGACCCTCCTTGTTTGCGTGCGCCGCATAGGTAAATGTTTGTGGTTATGCTATTTCTTTTCTAATTAGGTTAGCCGGTTATGCGTGCGAAGTGGCTCGAGTGAATCCTTTGTATCCCTCGCGTTGGCCACCCTTTAGAGCAGTCTCATCTCTGTTAGCACAAGGGGGTTGCGTCTCGAGACAAAGAGTTGATTGCTCGATTAAGATAATCAGCAACTCGCAGACTAGTTCGTGCGTTACTAGGTGAGTGTCCTCTTCTTATTCTTGCCAACCTCATTCTCTGTGATGAATTTCTCTTCCATCCTGTCGTGTCGTTTTCTTGCTTACTCAGTAACTCATCCCTCACGTTAAGCGACGTCTTGCGGTGACTCATCTCTACGTAGATATTCGTCGGTTACTTGACATATATTGATTGATTTTGTTTTAACTCTCTCTCCTCATTTCTTGCCTCCACATTGCGTCTCCGTGAGGCCTGGGTGGTGATAACCGTTAAAAAAAAAACACAAAAAAGAATTGGTATTTGTTGATAGTTTGATTTAATATATCATATCTTAGTAGATAGAAACTACGGTGGACACTACTCTAAATATAATGATCATGTAATTGTTTTATAGATATTATCACATCGGTATATAATTTACATTAGTGTAGATTTCCCAATGATCTAGGCATTAGATATTACTATAATTACTATATTTTTATGTAATATAAAGATATCTCTCTCTCTCATCTCTCCCGTCTCTCTCTCTTTGTGCCTCTCTCTTTCTCTCTTTCTTTATTTCTCTCTCTCTCTCTCTCTCTCTCTTCTCGTCTCTCTCTTCTCTCTTCTCTTCTTCTCTTTTCTTTGTTTATTCTGTGTAATTTCATGAGTTAATTTTCTCTCTCTCTCTCTCTCTCATCTCTCTCTCTCTCTTCTCTCTCTCTCTCTCTCTGCGTCTTTCTCACTGTCTATTTACTTTCGTTCTCGTCTCTCTTCTCTTCTCTCCTCTACTCTCGTCTACTCTTCTCTACCTCTACTCTTCATTTTACATCTATATATACTCTTTAACACAACGGGCACAGGCACACGCTGCTCGCATTATCAAACATTAATCTAGTTGCTCTCTTCTTCTTATTACAAATAACGTATATAATGTAAATTTATCAAAATGATATATACTATTTTAATTAATTAATGCAGAGATATATATTATATATAATAAGTAGTGTATCTATGTAAAATACCGTAAAGAGCACCACGATACTTTTTCTTAGATTTGTGAATAAGACATCATATATATATATTAGAACAATATATATATATCATATTATATAATATATAAAATACCGGTGTATAGATATATATATATATTACATTTATATTCGAGAAAAATCATCGATCACTCCATTCTCCAGCTTCTAAATTTCTATGATTCTATCTAAGGTAGCGTCATGTTCTATACACAAGGAAAAGATATAGCGTAGTACATAAGAACAGTGACGAGCGGCTTATAATTTTCTTCAACTGTTATATAAAATATTTGTATAATAATTATTCAATGCTACTTTATAGCCGGAAGATATGTTATAGTACTATTATGGCGATAAATATTTTATATTTCATTTTCGTATTATATCCAATATAAGTCATATATTCTGGAATAAAATATTCGACGATTTATTTTATATTAAGATTATATACTCACATAATATAATTAGATTAATAACCACATTTACAAATTTTTCTATATAATGAATATCTCTTATACTATATATATATATATAATTTAATTTATCTTAATTGATATATAATTTATTCATATTCATATATATAAAGGTTTTAATTATGATATATATAGGAAATGGCTGAAGACACCTGTAATAAAATGTTATCATCTATATAAATAATATATGGTTTCTATATAATTATATATATATACTATATATATACGTACTTATATTGTAAGTAGATGGCATATATATAACTTTAATCAAGTTAATAAATTGTCGTTGGATATATATTATATAATTTATAAGTTTTAACATTATTAGTAGGGATATTATTACAATATTATTTCTTAAAATAATATATACTGCCTTTAGTTATAATTACATAATGCTGTATGATATAATAAGTAATATTTTCGTTAAAAAATTATTTAATATTATCAAGTATTATTATATTATTTTTTATGGGTTGTATAATAGGTAGTCATATAGGCCTATTCATATTAATATATATTCATATGTTAATATACTGGCATCATATTATATTCTATATATAATACGACCATATATTACCAATTGTGTATGTATAATGTTATATATATATATTAATATTAGTAGTGATATTGATTACTATATAATTAATATATAATAAGACTTTAAAAATGAAGGTAAATATTTATATATATATATCCATTCCAATATAGTTATATATTCATATATAGTATTAATTGTGAATAGTATATGCTGCGATCGGTTATATATTATTTTATATATATATCATTTTTCTTATCACATTATTTATATTGGTATAAATTATAAATATTTATTACTTAACAAATTTTCATATATAATATATATTATAGTGTTATTTATGCATAGTGCTTTAATTTCTTGTGGAATAGGATTATCAAACCTTGGCCCTATTGTGATTCGATATTTAATATTATTAATACAACATTTTATAATATATATATAAAAAATAGTCTTTAATTAAGTGAACGAGTTGACATCTTTTTTTATTTTCACTTTGATGGTTAGCGTTCGTCCATGACAATTCTATATGGATGCTTTCTCAGTATATTGTGTATTTTCATTTTTTAGGATCTGCACTTATTTTGAATATTCAAGGCTCGTGTGATGTTCTATATTCTGCATAACAATGTGTCAAAGCGAGGATTACCAGGTATATTTGTCATGTTCGAACGAAAGCTACAATTAAGTGAAATAAAAAAAATGTGTAATTGTTCTTTTAGAAATTTTTACAATTTAATAAATTGTGTTTAAATTCTTTAAATCATGTGTTGCATTAGGTCCGCAAAGGTTTTGATATATCATACGATT
>JABUQX010044227.1:0-27500 GCA_015478945.1 Trachelipus rathkii | reverse complement strand
ATTATTTTTTTATATGATATCTTGACATTGAATTAATTGTTCTGATCTTGATTACTTTAGCTCACATTTTATCAGTTCTGTATCTTATCTCTCTTCATATAAATTTATTCATTATTTCTATATATCATAAATTGTTTGTCTATAAATTAGATTTCATTATTAATTTTTAATTTTTCAATTTATGGTGATATATTTGTAGACTTATATTCATTTTTATATTATTTCATCGTAGTCGTTAAGTGATTACCGATGCTGTTGAAATTTGATTTCTATTCTTATTGTTAATGATGATATTTTTTTGTTGATTTATTTCTGAAGTAATGCGTTATCTAATTTATGTAATTATTCATAATTGCTACTATAACCTAATGTAATTATCATATAGATGGTTATTACTTAGTGCATTATGCTCGTATTCCAAACTCTATTATATTGGCTGTAGACTTAGTTTTAAAATTTTGTGGTGAAATATAACAGTATATTGATAATAAGTGTTAAAAGATAATAAGATTAATAATATCTTTTTATAAGGAAGTTTATCTGCAACTCTATTGAATATATATATTGGCTAATTGAATGCAGCCGGGTGTAATACTTTCCCCATTTATAAAATAAAGCGATGCCAGATACTTATGGCTATTAAGCCACCTTTTATGTATCGGACTACCTCACATCATCGCTCTAGTCACGTGTCTGGGTGTGTCTCTATACAATTCTGCATCAATGTTATATCCTCGCGCTACAATGTGAGTTGAGACATCAAATAGCAATGTACAGGGAAAGATATATGGACATGCATACATTACAGATGTGTGCTTTTTTAAGTGTATAGTGTAATAATGAAAAAAGGATAAGATTCATGAAACATACTATAAAATTAATCAATGTCGCATATTAATACGCGATCTAAAATTTACTTACCACTCTATGCTGTGTAAATAATAGCACACGTAACTTATTGGATCAGTAAGTCATATAATTTCTAATCACAGTAGATTACTTTTTATTTTGATATTTTATTGTCTGGTTTTAAGATTTGTGGTGCGTAGAATATCTTAACATATATACTATTTACGCAGTCTAAATTTAAGTCTCTTCACCGATAGAATAAGCGATTCTCGTAGAGTCTCATCTGGTGCTATTCATATGTCTAGTGACCAAGCACATCAATTTCGTGTATTACGGCACGCACTAGAGGAGTAGTGTGGCAATTTGTGTTCTTCATCTGCTCGCTTGCCCACTATCTGTTTGAGGCGCGCGCGCAAAAACGCGAGGCGCGACCAACGCGCGAGATGATTGCGTAGCTCGCTCAAATCCTGCTTTCGCGCGAGTCTCGTACAACAACGCGCAGATAACAAAAGAGCTTTTGAAGTTCTCTCAGACTCGTATATCAGCTTAGTGCGTGATGTGCTTTGCATTATAATAGTGAATATAGAATAAATCTAGTATAACTCGTTCGAGCTTGCGTTACTCCCGTAGTCATATATGATGGGCTGTGATCATGTTTAATTGTTTTGTTAAGTTATTCTAGTGCCTTATATCATATATCTATGTTCCCGTCTTCACTCACTATGAAGATTCCTCATCCACTCCTAACCCAAAATCCTGTTGAATAGATTTACTCTTTAATTGATTATTATTTTCATTTATATTATTAAATACAAATAATTAATCTCATGTGTATAAACTAAAGTAACCCTTAGTTCACTTATTTACTATTAAATATTTATCTCTCGTATAATTAATAGGCTAAGCACTTAAGATTGCCTTGACAACAGTACTTTATTTTAAATATATATTTATCTCATTTAAATATTAATGTTTTTATTATTTATTTGACTTCTCTTATTTATTCATTAACTTATTCATATATTTATAGTGATATTATTATTTTGGATTATTTATTAATATTACAATATTGTTGTGTATAGATTACTATGAGTATTTCTTATGTGTCACTCGATAATTTTCCTGTTCCTACTATCGTGAATACTTCTGAGTTTACCACTCCTCCTCCCTAGAGTAAAATAAGTGATATTGTAGGGTAATATCTCCTGGTATTTCATTGTTATATAGTTATATAATAGCGGATAAGGTTATCTTGAGTTACCTCTAACTAAAATCAAATTATTTTAATAGTACACGTATTATTATGATTTTCGTCATACAATAACTGCAATAACAGCTGGACTGCGAAACTAACAGGGATGAGTTTCTTGAGTGACTAATCGACCTGGTGTTTCACTGGAATTAATGTGATATACTTGTATCAGGAGATGGAAGGCTGTTCCTTTGTCCTCATGTTGATGAAGAGTAGTTATATTCTGATATATTCTCTCAGACCAGCTCATAGAATCTAATCATAGACTATCTTATAGGAGGAATCATACAGTGTACGAGAATTTTATATGTGATTTTCTCTTCTCACTCTAATTTTCTCATTATGAGATCTATCTATAATCGTTTCCTATAATCTTTATATGAGTATTGTGTATTCAGTCTATCCCTCTAATACATATTGATATTATTTAAAATGATTAAATATTGTTACTATATTTATTTATTTTTGTAGTAATAATATAAATCACTAGTCAACTAGTTTTGCAACAAATGTTAACGAGACAATGGGAACTTTTTATAATAATCCTCTCCTACTTAAGCTGTTATATTAAGTTATATACTAATTTTTTTATTTTTTTATAAATAATAACCATCCCTCGTATCTTTTCCTGTTCATTGTTTTCAAAAATTGTCCATTCTATCTTTCTTTCTCTCTCTACTCTAAATTTAATCAGCACTGATTTCGCACTTAATGGAAACCTTTTTCCTCCCTTTCATCTTTACTTAAATACTATTCCCACATTTCAAACTCTTCAGTAACATTTCTCGATGCATCGCTCTCTCTCTACTCTCTCATTCATCTACTATCTCTCTTCTCTTATTAGACCTTTCTTGTCAAGGTCAACTAAATATTTGTAATATATTCTTATTGTAATTATACTATAAAGTCCTTATCCCTGACCCTCAAAGATGTTTCCTTATAATTTCACTTTACTTTACTTTACTATACTTTATACTTTACCTTATATTATACTTATCTTTTACTATTATACTTATTTACTACTTTTATTATCATTTACTTTACTTATTTATATACTTTTTATACATTTAACTTATGCTTTTAGTTATTTCAGATTTTGCGGTTTGATTTTTACATTTTCATTTTACTTTTTTAATCATTTTTACTTTAAATTTTATATTATTTTTATTACTTATTCCTTTACTTTTATTTTCCCTAATCACATATTACTTATAATCCAACTACTCTATAGGACTATCAATCTATGGTTTTGTAAATATATCGAAAATAAAGCTGGACATAATATATTGATATTATTATTTTTGATTAATTTTGTGTGATTTTTTATTATATATATTTTTTTTTTTTTTTAACAGAATTATTATAGACACACTCACGGGTCCGAGCTATCTTTTTTTCTAAGGATCATGTGTTGAGAGTCCTGTTGATTTCTTTCATTCAGATGTAAGAATTGTAAACACAAAAAAAAAACATTTTTTTTTTTAATTTAGTCAGTATTTGTGAGTCATAAGCTAATTATAATACGATTTAATTTACAATTTATTTAATATAAAATTCTTTTTATATGGTTAGTGTTATTATAAATCCTTAAAGACTAACTATTTCTAGTTTACTCAGGTCATATATTGATCTTGATTATATTTTTTCTGATTGTCTTAAAGCTGTGTTCCCTAAAATTAATAATTAATAGTATATTATAATTTTTTTCCCTAAGTTATTATTACTATATCATTACTATATATATTATATTATAATTATTTTATCTTTTTATTATTATATATTATTATTATATTATAATATATATATACTAGTATTATAATTAATATATATATTATTATATTTATATATATTATTAATTTAATAATAATTAATTAGATATATATATATATATATATATATATAATATATATATATATATATTAGTATATATAATTATATTTTATATTATATAGATAATATAGATCTAGATACTAGTAAGATTATATATATTTAAGTGTATAAAATATATAATTATAATATATATTACTAGTATATTAATATATATTTATATAATATTATATAGTAATATTATAATTTTGTGAGTGTGATATATATATTATTATATTATTTATTATATTATAGTATTCATATATATATATTTATATATATTATAATATATATTTATATTCATATATATAATATATAGTATTATATATATATATTGATATATATACTTATTTAATATATATATATATATATTAATATATATATATATATTATTATATCTTATAATATTATATATTGATATTATTATAATATAATAATATAATATTTATATAATATATATATAGTATATATAGTATATATATATATAGTGAGTATATATATATATACATTACTATTATATTTAAAATAGCTAATGATATATTATATATAATTAATTAATACTTATTATTAATATATATTAATTATATATTATTAATATATTAATATATATATATTAATATATGATATATTAGTATATATTATATTATATTAATACTATATTAATATATTATAATGATAGTATATTATATTTAGAGATAGATAATTAATATATTAAGTATATAATAAATCATATAATTATTATATATACTATTATATATAATTATATAATATATATATATAATTATATATTAATACTATATATTAATTTAATATAATAATTAATATATATATATATATAATATATATTATTATATATTTTATACTATATATATATATTTTAGTATATATATTAACGTGTTGTTTGGATTATATCCCTTCTGGAAAGAGATACCACATGACAATTTCTCGTTTGTGTTGTACGATTACTCCTTGTGGTTTATTATGTGGTGATAGGCAATTTTCCAACCTCTATAATAATCATAGTAAGGTAATACTATGTCTACAAATTGAGCACAACAACGGTTGGCGATCCCAGGTTTTGCTCTTTATATTAAAGTGTGAAAAAAATTTCACTATTGTGTTCCAGGATATAGTAATCCTATAATATTGACAACTAGGAGTCTGGTATATATATTACATATATTATATTATATTATTATTATGATCTAGTTGTACGTGCGTATATTAAGACTAATGCATACATAAAATTTAACTAACAAGTAATCTTATATTGTTCAATAAGTTATTTATAATAAATATTTTTATCTTTTATTATTATTTATTGTAGACTCAGTTTGTTTCAAAAGATTTCTGTGTCTGCCCCGTCTCGTTGTACTCGGTCTATGGAACTTTTACTTATTTGAGTATCCATAAGGGTAGGATGTTTGGAGGCCCGCAGGGGCTTACCATTGGCATTCATAGAATAAATTAAGAAGTTAAATAAATAGATTAAATACGCTAAGATAGAGATGATGATTTATCTGTGCCTGCATGTTCGTACAGGCGCCCTACATCATCTCAAGCGCTCATTCCACACACGCTCTAACACGCCCCTCAATTACTCCCTTCGGCGACATCATACCCCATCTTAGCTCATCACGTGCTCTACAGATCCGACGCATCTCTAGCTCCTTAATATTACTCAATAACGAACGTCCCCACACGCCTCCTTGACATTATTTTTATCCGCGCAAAGATTAGAACTATTAATAAACAGCGTCCCCGTTAGACATTGGGTCTAGAGACGTTCCCCTCTTTGAATAGGGGCAACTTGAATAGGGCTCTGACTTTGCTATAAAAAAAGTATCCATGCCTCAGTGCAACAGAAGATTTTATGTATGTTAATTTTTGTTAATATTTTACAGTTGTACTACGTTTGCACTTATAAGATATTTTGAGGTGTTTTGCTTATGCACCAACATGTTAAAAGCTGCAAACACATTTATCAATATTAGCACTGTTGTAATTTATCTTCAACATACCCAGAAATCATCCATGTTCCTCTGCGTTACTCTCTCTCTCCATCTCTCCGGCTTTCATCCCACTCGCTCCCAAACTCTTCTTACCACTCTTTGCTCCTCCATTCTCATAAATGCCCATACCATCTTACACATTCCTTCTCCGTGTCGCCCCACGCACCATTCCCTCCCGAGGTTGAGACGAAACATGTTATTGATCTACCTTCATCCAGTCTCTCATGACTACACTGTGATTACCGTCATACCATCTCCATATCTGCGCATCACCTCCACTAACTCGGTCTCGATTGATATCAAATTCACATACTTTCCACTTTTCTGTGTGACCTGGCATTCAACCCCTCGATACAGATTTTTCACACCTATCATGAGTATCTCATGCCGATATAATAAGATTTATATTTAGTAGTTTAAAATAAACAGAGTCATATTTTAAAACATTTTGTAATATAATATAGTAAGTATTATGCTGTAAAATATATGTATATCCTTAATTTAATACATTATTTATTCATATATCGATCCTCTATATAATTAATATTAATATTATATATATATATATATATATATTATATATTAAATATATATTATTATAATATTATATTATAATTTATATATTATTTATATATGATATTATCCGCATAGTAATACTTATATATTATTATTATATATTTATTATTATATTAGTATTATATAATATATATATATAATAATTATAGTATATTTAATATATATATTATTATATTATATTATATATATATATATTAGTGTGTTGTGCGCTTTTATGATATTATCTGTGTATATTATTAATTATATATAAAATAGTTATATAGTATTATATATATATATAAATTATTATTAAGTATATATATTGGTAGGAAACATATAATAATATATTTTAGTTTATAATTATTATTATTATTATTATAAAAAAATATGTTATGAACAGCTTGGATCATGATCATAGTTAGATCAGTACTCTGGATTATTTATTATTATTATATAATTTATTATATTATTGTATATATATTTTGATTTACTTATATAGTATTATATATTATATTATTTATATATTTAATATTAATTATTATTGATATTATATATTATCTATTTTATTATTTTATTATTATTATTATTTTATATTTTAATTATTTTACATTAATTATATTATTATATTTTATGTAAAAATAAATTTAAAGATTTAGTATTGTTAGTTTTAATATATTTAGATAATATATACTCCTATTTCATTATTTAATATTATATTGATTGATTAGTAGTTAATTTAATATATTATAATTTACGTATTTTAATTTAATTAATTATTATTATTAATTATTATTATTATTATTTATTATTAATATTATTTATATATATTAATTATTATTAAATTATCAATAATTATATATATATAATATAATTATATATATATAATTTTTAAATAATGAATTAGGAATAAAATAATAATAATAATCTATAATAATTATAATAAAATTAAATACTCTAAAGCGTATTATGTAATCATATTGAAAAAGAGTAATTCAACTCCAAATAATTATAATGAATATATATATCTATATGATAAGTAAATTTTTAACTCCAATATATTTAAGTACTGATAGTGTATTTATATAATTTTTATTAATTTTATAAATTCTTTTTCCTAAAATACATTTTTTCGAGTTATCTTACTTTTCTCTGATATGTATTTAATAATTCGACCTGGCATCTTTTTAATTAGCCATTTCTATGTCACTTTGTATAGTGATTATTTAGATTCTCTTATTATTATTCCTCTCATATATATTAAATATTGATGTTGGATTTTATAAGAAGTATTGAGATGTAGATGTAAAAGATTAAATTATCTCATATAGTTTAATAATTAGTCAAGTTTAAAATAAATATATGACCGTAATAGAATCTCGTGCAAATTATCATTAGGATTTGGCAAGGTGTCTAAAAGGAGAAGTTTCAAATTAAATATAGATAAGATTGAATTATGACCAATATGAATGGAATTTACAATTAATATTTATGATATTTAATAAATAATATAATTCTAAAATTTTAAATCAATTTGCTAAATGCAAGTAGATATAGATCTAATGCTGTTATCTTTTTCTTCCTATAGCATTATATTATAAGGCATATGCTAACTATTTTAATTATATATTGATTTGGTAAATCGGAATGTGTGATTGAATATAACCATACGTTGTAGTGTGATTATTATCTTGATTATTTATTACCTTTTTATTTATTATGAGTGGTATATGCTCTCACTTCCTCGCAAGGACCAACCAACTCAGAATCAGTATTAGTTATAATTCCTTTTTTATTTTGTTTGATTTAATCTATTATTTTTATTATTTATATTTTGCACATAAAATTTTGTTATTCTAGTTGTATTATTATTAGTTTCAGTTTTTTAATTTAATATTCTCACTTCTTCAATTTCTACCTTTATATATTTACGTATTATTCCCTCAACTGATTTTCATGTTATACTATCTCTGTGATGTATACCATACCTTGCTTCCATCTCGCCAAGTTTTCACAATTATTATGTATATCTAAGTATAACTCATTTACAGATTTTTTTTTCTCTTTGATTGTGTTTTAATTAGGGTGCTTATGTTTAAAAATAGATAAATAAAAACAAAAGCTAATTTAAAATACAAATAAATAGATGTAAAGACTGTGCAAGCTTTTAACAGTACATATTAAAAAACTTTTAGGACAAAAGTTAATATTAAAACTTTTAGAAAGAAGAAAATAATATATAAGTAAAGGTTTATATATTAAATTAATATATTTAGTATAGCAAAATAGAGAGAAAAATTATTTTATTCGTTTTAATTAAGTTTGCAGCTCATATAATAAGTGAAAAATGAGGAGTTATGGAGGCTAGTATTTAGTTTATACAATTCCAAATGTAGTACTCAAGATAATTGGACAAAATCTGATTAATAAAAAACTTATATAATTCTTATTGATCAGGTATATATTCTATTGAGCTTTTCTTCTTTTTAAGTGTGCCACTTATACGCACGTTATTATTTTTCGTGTTCTGGATATGTGGTGCACGCCATTATTCCTTTTGTGTGGGTTTTATCTCTTTTTTTGCAGCAGTTTTGCCAGGATCTTCTGTCTACTCGAACCTGGTTTCGCGCAGGAAATGGTATTTTTTTACGGTATTGTGAATTCACTGTGATCGTGGATAACAATTATTTAGATAGATGTCCTTCATATCGACTATATATTAGGCGGCTTAGACTGGCATGGTTAATGCCCTCGCTTCTGTTTTTCATTAAAATGTATACCCTTTCGCACCGGATTAGAGCGTGAGCTCGGGAGCGTAGTCCGATTCTGTAGTATCGTGATAGGACCGGGGCCCGGTTCTCGCGCAAACTTTATAAATCGAATAGACGATCTCAGTGTGGTGGTAGGTATTAAGAGCTCCCTGCAAGCGACTGATGTGTATAGCAGTTCCCTTTAATTTAAATCATTCGCTCTCAGAACTCATCTACCTGAACCAACAGGTGATAATCTCTTTGTTCCTGTGGTCATTATCGAACATAATTCTTTAGTGTTGCTATTGACACTACTTCCTATCACTCGTCCATAATGGTATGCCTATAACACATATTTTTTTTTCTTTTCCTTCGTTATCTAAATTATCTCTCATTTCTTCTCTCTAGTCCATATTTTCATATGCATTACTAGAATTAGTAGCTGTTCATTTTTGCTCAACTCTCTATTACTCTTGGTTATCTCAGTATTACAGTCTTATGTTCAACCATGGTAATAAAAGTCTCTCCTTATAAAGGGGGTATTCTTAAACTCTTAGGATTGCTGAATAAACCCAATAAATATTCTAATCATATCTTATAGGGTCATAATTTTAATGAAATATAGTAGTAAATAAGATATGTTACTCTGGTCTATACCCTCTACATATTTATGTATCGCACCTGATTTCTCACTCATTTGATATATATCAGGCTAGTGAGTGCTCGGGTACAGTAGCACTCAATACGCATATCATATATGATTTTACTCGCTCAATATATTTATTCAACTACTTTTGTTTATCTATTCTATTATCTATTTTTATTACCGACTACCTTACTTAATCTTCTCTCTTATATTATGTATTAGATTTGTCCTCTCTTATAAATCTCTTTATTATTTTATTCTATACGTTGGCGGTTACACGCCCTATCATAAGAGTAGACTCCTTGAGGGTGTGCTACCTCCCATAGTACTAAAATTTATGTACCATTTTGAGGGTACTGTATTATGTAGCTTTATTCGTTAAGCCTAGGAAAATGAGACATACTCTGTTATATTTGCGGCAGTTATCTAAACCATATTTGTACTTTTATTGTAACGTCAAATTTCAAGTTCGCCTCGCTAAGTACTGTAGCGATGTACTTGGCCTTATCAGTCCTCGGGGTACTATTGTGCTTAGGTACTGCAAGTATAGCTTTCTCGCGCTCTCTCTCTTATCAAATATTTCTTATTCTCTTCTATTATATCATTATATATATATTTTCCCTTGCTAAATTTATTTATGTCTCTCTCTCTCTCGCTCGGTCTAGTATATTTAATTATTTTATCCATTTATGCATATCATGAGAGAGTGAGGTCATCGATCAATTATCTCACAGTTTTATATAGTAGTTCAAGTTACATTAATCCATACTTATGTGATAGAAGTGTTATACAGCTCGGCTATATAGTAATTCCGTCAACATATTATCGGTATTATATGCCTCTCTATTACCTATAGTTAATTGATTTTGATTCTAATGCTTAATGAAATGGAATCCTCGATGTCTCTCATTAGCTATCTTACAACTATAAGTGAAGGAGTAAGTATTAAATATATATATTAATGTAATTTATATTATTAATATTATTATATATAATTATATATTTATTATATAATAAATCAATCATCAGTCATTCATCATCTAATCCACTTATTTATTTTACTCTAGACTGTGAGTATAATTAGGTAAGGTTGCGTAATCAATGTGCTCCTCAGGTGAAAATACATAAGAATATAGTCAAGTAGTAGAATATGGACACATAAAGTCGAATAGAAATGACCCAGCCTTACCTCATACCTTAATGATATAATCATTATTTAAGTTCAGATAACAATCTCACTCATAGATGCTTCACGGATCACGCGATCGACCTACACATATTTGGGCATCATCTGCCTCCATATATGAATGGGTGATCTATTACTAATGGCTATCTATTGTGGCCCAGTTGTGTAGCACAAATACTCATTTACTACAATCCCATTATTAACTGACCTGTCAACGAAATCCCCCTTCATTCTTTCATATTGTCATGTCACACAAATTTTCTTCCTACTCGTGAATACAAATCACATGATAAATTAATACACTCTACAAAAGAGATATGTTTATACTTGACAGACGTAAATCTCACTCTTTATTAATACATATCGCTCTCTCTCGGTTCCAGCCATTGTCCGCTCGCTCTCCTCCAACACCTACTCACCAGAGAATAATGAGCCTTTTCTCGAGAAAAAGTTAACTTAACCAAAAACTGACATTATAAACTTAAATACCATACAACTTTTTCCACATGAAGCTCGAAAGAAAAAATGTACATCAACGTACTTATATTCATTATACTCTACAAATATTAAGTTGCGTGTGAATATTTAATTTCAATGGTAATATTGCTTTTAAAAGCGGATATCCATTCTATTATCATTAAATTTTTTCATACTATAAACTACTGAACTCTATTATTGTCCATGTTGCTATCAACTGCGTACTTTAGATTATACCTTTATTCCATAACATTAGTCATCACTTTCCTTTATAATTAAAGGTAACAGCATATTACCCGTACACCTTATAAGACACTAGACCACTTAAGACTTAGTCTCATTACATCCACCAACGATTTAATTGCAACCAGCCACCTTACTGCAATTCACAACTTTCCTTACATACTATACTTCGGCTATCAATCACAGTTATCCCTAATTCGTACCTGACCTTATAAAACTTATACCTCCAATGACGCTTTTATCTGTTTTATCTCCTATAATATTTTTAGGAACTAATTGTAACAGTGGTGCGTGTTACAGACTCGCTCACACTTGCTAGAACATATAATTTTTAACACCGAGTGGACGGTACCTCATCTCAAACAATCAGTAAATCTATAATCTACGTTTATCTGCGTATTTACTTATTATCTCAACCTACATATTCACTTTACACTCACCCTGTCATAATTACTCTTCCACCCAATCTTTCATTAACAAACTCTCTTCAGATTTCACTACACAAATAGAGTTTAATGATGTTATATAATTAATATATATACTTAATATTATAAATTATATATAATATAATTTAACTCCTATTAAATAATTCAAATAATATATTGTATATTAATTAATATATTATATATAATTATATATATATTAATAATAAATATCTATTAATAAAAAATATGCATACAGTATATATTGTTCTGTTATATATTAATTTAATAATATAGAGCGTGAAGAATGTAGGTTGATATGTACATGTGGATGATTTATGAAGTTGAATATAACTCACAGTACTATTTATATACGCAGGATGGGTATTAAAGTTTCTCTGAAGGCGGGATTAAATGATGTGAGACAAATATAATTTTAGATATACCTATTATACTTATTTAAAGTATGGATTTAAATAGGTGTGTAGATGAGATCACTAATGAGCATATAAATTGTAGGTATTAGGTAGTATGATAGAATAATCAGGTTAAATTCACGCTTGTTAATTGTGAAGTGTTTGTAGAATTATTCTCATGTGCTTCCGGGGTACTAAAGATTTTTACATCTCTTTGCAAAAGGGTGGTTTTCGTACTGTTAATGGATATACTAATACTTATGGAATGGATTTGTTTGTATGAGACACTGCGGGAAAAGGTGCCATTTAAGATCAAATTATAAAGTAAACTAACCAGTGACCAAATAGTATTAATATTGAAACAAATGTTATGATATCATATATATGTTAATAATTACGTACTCATTATATTAATATAGTAGTAAAGTATAATAATTGTATCATTTAGGATTGTATGTTATCTTAGTCAATCAATAGTTTTAGTGTTAAGGAAATAATATATAAATAGGAATTAATAGCGGAAAGCTCTATGGCAGGTTCGTTAGTGATAGTAAGATTCAGCAATGTTTATATACTATATATATACGGTATAAGTAGTAGGAACAAATAGTGT
Organism: Trachelipus rathkii; assembly: GCA_015478945.1. NCBI lineage: Eukaryota > Metazoa > Arthropoda > Malacostraca > Isopoda > Trachelipodidae > Trachelipus > Trachelipus rathkii. Next base: position 14,216 of record JABUQX010044227.1, on the reverse strand, counting down.
TAAATTCATAAACGTAGTATATACTGAATATTGTAACGCATGTTGAAGTACTAATTGAATTGTATAAGAATTACAAATAGTATCGACAAAATGATTATGTGCTTTTATAAAATATACCTTAATATAGTATACTGCAAGTGAGACCAGTGGGATTGTATAGCTATGTTTTCTTTTCTCCGATAAAATCACTTTGTATTATGTGGAATATGATGAACTTTGTGAAACGACTAACTAGAGGTAGAGTATATACTATATAGGTGATCATATGAGTAATTATATAGAATAGTATTAGTTTATAGTAAATAATGATTGGTGAAATGGCTATAATCACAGTGATATATGAATGAGGTAGGCGTTCCCATACCTGTTATATGAGGTATAATGTATTTTGTGTTTTTGTTCTATATATTGTAGTCGAATCTGATAAGGATAGTTTGATAACGAGTGTAATTTTATAGAGGATTACTGGCAGTGATACTTAGTGTGTAAATAAGAGTATTGAAAGTTATAATAACTGAATTCAGATAAGCAGTAAGGTTTATAATATGGTTGTACAGTGAGGACAGTCCTCTACTGGTGATGACAGTAGTTAATATGTTAGATGGTAGGTCAGCTTAGGAAATAAATGTAGTACGTAATAGTTAGTATATATATTTTAGGAGAGATTGAGTATGAATGAGTTGCCGATGAATTTACGGAAAAACGGGATTAGTGATGTCAGTGAGCTTTTCGTAGAGGAAAAGTTATATGCCAGAGAGCATGTTGCTTACGTGATATTCGTTGATGCTTCTCGGAATGTATATGAATACGCGTTGAGTGTCTCTCTGCTATAAGTCGGGCGCTAAGTTCATTTAGCGTGCACAGCTAGGGTATTACGTATCAGTCAATATGCGTTTTACCCGAGTGTCTGATAAAAGTGATATCCCTACCTATATTTGTGTGTGACTAAATTGTTCTGGCAATTTATAGAGCGTATTATTGCTCCTAGTACACCTCCATAATTTGTTCAGTGTACTAGTGTATTTTATTAGTCGGATGTTATAGGGTCTAGATGTATAGATAAATGTACAACTTGATTATAAATAGCAAAAGATACATTGAAGAGAACAGAGCTTTGTAGTGTGGTTTGGAGATAAAGTCGGAAGAGGTGACTCATCTCGAGAGAAATAAATTCCTTCGATACCAGTACAGTGTTCAGCACTTTGTCATGGTCCATTCAATCGGAGCACTGGGTGGTATGGCAGGGCTGTGTGCATGTGAGTATAGGTCGAGACTCCAGGTCTCACACTATGCGTACTGTTTACCTCCTTGTCCGATAGTCTGATACGCTTAACAAATATTAGGTACTCCGAGTGTCGTTCGGAGGCCGACTGTACGCGATAGACGGTAGAGAGACTCTAGAGAGGATTAATTAAGGTGGAATGATATGTCTTAGAAAAAGAAACGAGAAGGACTATATTTGAGCCTTAGATGTGGTTATTGTTAATAATGATGTATATTCTACAATGTTGTGATTGGTGTGTGGCCAGAGGCTCTGAAGAAGAAAGGTTGAGAGAATTAACAGCAATTAGCAATGGGACATGACACCAAACAGAAAGCTTGATAAGCTATATGTGTGAGGGGTGATAAATATTAGGTTGATTAGTTCCACATAGTATTCGTCTCATAGGGTGATCTTATACTCCACATGAGACGTATGAGCTTATGTCATAAGTGAAGGACATATCTGCCGATCTGTATAGATAATGTTTCCCGGTGATCTCATGGCAGTATTCATGGTTTTTATTCTCTATCACGACGATAGATTTCTTTTCTCGCTACAAATTCGGATCCTCGCAAATATATTTCACTGCTCCGTCGTCGACCCCGCGGATCTATCCAAAAAAAAAATATATATATGCTTAAGGTTTCGATACTTTAAAGATTTCTCCTTATCTTCAACCTGACTAACTATTTCTGTTTTTCTGGTCTCGCATGTTACGCACCTTACCTCTCGCCCAGTCGGCTTGCGTTCTACTGTTTGAATGCAGTTGTCGTATGTGTGCAGAATGAGAAGTGTGGATGTGCAGTGGTACTGATGTAATAGATATGTGAATTGAATTTAGAAATCGCACTGTTAACATCTAGTTTTATTATTACTTATATGTAAATCATTATGTAATAAAATAATATTTATTTATATATATTATTTATATGTTTAATAAAATTATTTTTGAGTACATATTTTTTTTTCAGTGATTCATTGTTGCCAAATTTATTTATTATCAATACGTAATATTTCAATAAGTTATAATAAAATTTGCACATTAACAAATTAAAGCCCAATTATTTATATATTAAATAGATGTAACAAATTAAGTGCTAAAAAATATTGTTATTTCCATTTCATATACAGTTGTTACTTATACTTGATACTGTTTGAGTCTCTTTTCACTGCTTACTTTTTCATCAATTGATAACTTGTACTTGTACTATGTGACTTGACAAATTCCTAGAGTACCTGTACTGACTGTACTTGTACTGAACAATTCTAGAAGTACTCATGTTACTTAGGACATTGTACTTGAAAAAAATTACGTTGACCATGCTCGATATATTTATATATATATATATATATATAATATCCTATATATACTATATATGATTATATATATATAGTATATATATTATATATATATATATATAGATATTATATATAATATATATAGTATACGATAATATATACTATAGTTCTATTCAGGGATTTACCGGAACCAAATTATATTGTTCCGGCCGAGAACCGGAACTTTTCCGTGAACTTGAAAAGTTCTCCGGCATCGTGAAACCGGACACTTTTTCGATTCAGTTAACCTTCATAAGCTAGCGTTTCACAGAAGCCCGATTGCAGCCCGGTGGGCACACATGCATACGTTTCCAGAGACGTTTTGACGTGCCACATTCTCACCGATCACGATAAACGTCACAGTCAGGCACCCTCGTCTTTGTTAACTCCTCGATATGTTCGAATATTAATAATACTGGCGGGCTGCTAAGAAGAATCACTTTGTCACAAACAAAACCTTTTTTACAAACATGTGTTGGAAATAGCGCTTTGCAAAAAAAGTAATATTATTTTAGTAACTTTTATATTAAGGATACCTAAAATACGTAATTCATTTCATAAAGATAGAACATATAAGTTATAAGAGTATTGCTGTACAATTGACAGCTTTAGATCCGACGGGCCGCGATCGGCCGTTTCCAGGTACTAAAAATTTCCTGTTCCCTGTTCTCTGGTTAATGTAATTTTTTTTTCAATATCGAAGCGTTTTCCGAGTCGGATGTGTGCCCGCCCGGGCTGCCGTCGGGCTTCTGGAAACGCAAAGTTCTACGGGTCTTCAAAAACATTGTCTTGATTAGATAAGTGGAGTCTCTCTAAAGTAGTCTGGTATCTTGTTCATATCCATAGCTGTGAGCTCTAGTTCATGCAAGCCAAAATTGTCGATAAGCGGCACAATAATTTATTAAGTAAAGAAGATATACTATAGCTGGTTTCCAGGCAAGCCCGAGAGCAGGCCGTGTGAAAATCGACTCAAGGAACGCGTCTCGAATTGGAAAAATGTACTAAATAACCAATCAGAGAACAGGAATATTGAGTAACAGGAACGTCCAGAGCGAAGCCCGTCGAATTCAGCGGCAATTGTAAACATACCTTATCATCGGGGCATAAAAATAATTAAAGCAAAAAATAGAACTATATTTTTGCCAAGACGATACGTTTTTAAGCTTTTGATTTTAGTGGGAAACTGTTAAAAGATTATCAATCGATAGATAATGAAGAAGTAGTACTATTTTAATTACAAACGATTATAAAAGTTATTATATATTAATACTATATATGTTTTATATATATATATATTATATATATATATTATCTATATAGTATATATATTATATATATATATATATATTATTAATATATTATATTATATATATATATATATATTATAATATATATTATATATATATATAGATATAGTAATATTATACTATATATATATATATATACATCACACTTTGCCAACCCCTAAATGAAATACTGCCTACGCCCATGACTCTCCCAACTATTTGTTCTATTTTATGACAGGCTCGAAAGCCCACATTTCCAATACTGATTACATTATTTTTGCAAGCCATTTACCGACACTATGTTTTGTAAAAGCATTGTTTGTTAAACCAAAGTTATCTTCCGCGCAGCCCGCCTCTTTATTAATTCCCGAAATGCGAGGATTTACAAACGGCGCGCAGGACTGACTGTGACGAATTTAGCGTGATCGTAGAAATTGCTCAAACGTGCTTCCTGGAACGATGTCATGTGCGCCTGTGTGTGCCCGCTCAGGCTGCAGTCGGGGTTTCTGGAAACGCAACTTTTATAAAGTTCTACGGGTCTTCAAAGTTTATAAAGCTTTTTTTCAGAAGCGGGGTAACGTTGGAGGATAAGAGATACGTTTAACTCAACAACATGCGGAGAGCAATACTATTTTCATACACCCAACATTTCAAAATTTCAAAATAAATTAAATAAATTACGAAATTATGGAAATATTGTTTATAAAAATTTAAAATTTTTTGCAGTTAAAAATAGTTTCAAATATATATTTTGTTTACTGTAGGTGTAGTTTCTACTTTAAAGCTTTAATTTTCTTTTAATATAATAATTTAATAATATAATAATAATAATAATAATAATAATAATAAATAATAATAATAATAATAATTAATGATACATACGATAATAATAATAATGATAATAATAATAAAATAAATAATAATTAATAATAATATAATAAAATAATATAATAATACATAATAATAATAATAAAATTAATAATAATACTTAAAGATATAATATAATAATAATAAATAAATAATTGTTTAAATAAATAAGGAAAATTATATGAAAAAAATAAGATAATAACAGCCCATTAACACTACATGTAAAATTTTTGATTTATATATCTTTGATGTTAACTGCTAATAGCAAGGTAGCATTAATGGCAATTCGGTTCTGCTATTTTACAACAGCTGATGATTTTTTTACATTTCTGTTTTTATTAAAAAATCATTATTATCTTTTTTTCTTGCATTTTTTAGACCACTCTTTTTTCCTAAATTAATTAATTATAACTCCTACTGTGAATGAATCCAGTTAATATGTTTCATCACAATAAGTAAATTTCTCATCAAGTTTGTTTATCAAGTCATATTTAATAAAGAAATAATACAGATTAGCAGTACTCAAGATAATTACACGTATTAAGTGAACATAATATAATATATATATATATATATATATATAATTATATATATATATAATTATATAAAGTAGTATATAAAATATATTATAGATATATATATATATAATTATATAATATATATAATTTTAAAATACTATAATTGACTAAAATAATTTAATATTTACGAACTTATATATTAAACTTACACAATAAATTAAAGATATAAACAATGTCTTATAAAAAATACTAATTAAAACAGCAATTTGTTGTCTAAAAAAATGAAAATAAATAAAAAAAATCTCAAAAAAATTCAAAAATATCCCCAACCCCGTTCATACAGTCGTCCCTCGTTAGTCTTCTTTGCAGTTTTGAAAATAATGTTTAATATTTGAAAGTTTTTCAAAAGTACAGGGTTCGAAGGTCTTTTATCATGAGTAGTTGTTCACATGACGTTCGTCCCTCGTTTAGTAGCGGTCTTATAGAACGCATCTTGCTAATTACGCGGTGAAAAAGATAATAAAAGAAAATTAATTACAAAATTACAGAAAATAAAGATTTAAAAATTTTGAAGTACATAGGTTAAAAAGATAAAAATTAATAATTAAAATTGCAAACGAAAAACGGTTTCCAAAGAATGTTAAGTACTAATTTGTAATAAGTAGAAGAAATAATAAATAAATTAAATAAAATAATAAATAATTATGTGTGTAGTACTAATAATAAGGTGACTAATAATAGCGTATCTATTAACCGATAACGATTGTATTATTTCTCATAATAGAGCTATAATATCAATCCTTATATAACATTATTCTTAGATCGCGCCTTTCGTATCTTATCATATATTTAATACACTCACTTTCACTAATCATATTGACTCAATTTGAAGAAACTTATTTTTGTGCTCAATATTGGCTAAGTTACTTTTAATAATTTTATATTACAGTCCTCAGGCTATTTAATTTAGTTAAATATATTTAAATCTCTAATATTTTCTTTATCTCCAATATTTTTTATAGTTTTGTACTATTGTTATATTTTTTCATTTTAAAACTAAAAACTTTTTATGTATAGTAGCTTAATTTTATAGATATTGTTTGATATATATAAGTACTGACTGTTAAATTGTTAATTATATAAATATGATTTAAGATATATATTCCTTAATACTTAGGAAGAGTGTTAAATATGTTAGAATATTATATTACTGTTGTTTTATAAATATTTATATTATATGGTATTGACAAGAATATTTTTTCAATTAATTATTATAAGCTAAATAAAAATAATACTTTCTATATTTTTATTTAACCTTTATACGTGATATAACAGGTTGACAATTTTATAATATATGATTAATTATGGGTGGTTTAATAGTTAGCTTCGCAACTATCGTCTATTAAATGGGGGAGTCGATGAAGCTCAATGCTCTCCCCTCGCGTTTTAACGTGGGTAATCACGACTGTTAAGATTTACATTTATACTAATATAATTATTCATTATGATAGTACGATCTACATATAATGATTATAAAAATATTAGCAGTAGTTTTATTTGGTAACAAAACAAAATTTCTGAAAGAAAAAAGTTTCCGATTAGTTCCTCATGCTCGGAACTCTACAAGTAGTTCCTCTCTAGTGCTCTACTAGTGATAAACCGGAACTTTCACTCATAAACAATCGAAATATTATAAATGCCAAAAAGAATGAGTAAAAGTGAATGGATAAAAATGCAAACATCCACAACAAATATAAGAACAAATTGTAATATTAGTAATGTTAGAAATTGACACTAGATATATACAACGAGACGAGTGTATGTAGTACATAGATCTAAAAATATAATTAAAATAGTGATATAAAAGTGTGTTACGATACTCTCTCACTTACCAATCGCGCTATATTTTAGTTTCATATTAATTTGAACCAATCCTCAATTATTCCGCACTAGCATTATAAAAGTCCTTTGAATAATCTGTTTTATTTAAAATCTTTTAGAGTTAGTATATTTTCATAACCAACTTCCTCGAATAGTGATGTGAAGTTTGTTTCGTGTATGCCTGTTTTGTGGTCTCTTGAGATAAACTAGGGTGGTTGATTTGCTTCAATGAGACAGCTTTCTATTTGTCTCTCACCGCTATTTTATGTAGCCCAAGTCGATCGTATAGAGTCAAAATTCTCAAAAAATATTAAAGCTTAAAATAATTCCTTCTTTAAGAAGGTTATGACAATCCTGAACATTGTGTTCTCTTCTTTTAACCACATGAAATATTTAAAATCTGTATATATATATATTATATATATACTATATATATATATATTATAGTTATTAAAGCTATCAAATAATATAATGTAAAATATGATATTTTAAATAATAAATATAAACTTATATAACTATAAATGGTATAATCATAATGTGCAAATTATTAATTGCAGTATATTTAAAATATTAAAAATATATCTGAATAAACATTTGTTTTAGTTTATCCTTTTGAAATTTTATAACTTTGATGTAGAAATCCCTGCTAAGAAACGTCAATGTCATAATCTAATAATCAATACCTCTCATAATCCCAATTAATGAAGGTGCATACATTAGTCAATATATTTCGTATAACTACTTTGGTAATATACACATTTCTCTCGGGATACGAGAGACGAGAACTAAAAAGCAGGATGGGTTGTTTGCTTTATTCAAATGGCGTTTGTTTGCTATAGCAGAGGATATGTGATGCTTTGGAGCGAATGGCTCAAACTACAGAATATTAACTTTATTGAATGTCATTAGATTTTAGAATTCTAGCACTTGAAGGATCTCTGTTGTTAGATAAGATGAGTGGGCCAGATCATAAAGTAAATAATAGGAAAGGACTAACCTAGGTAGTAAAAATAAGAATCAAGTTTCTTACGGTGTGTATACCTTAAATACTTTTGGGAATATATACATAAATCATCTATCAACTACAACAATTTCCAACCCAGCGACACACAGGACACACAGCAACACACACACACACACACACACGGATACGACCACGACATACAACAAAACACAATCATTAATCGGAATTATAAATTAATACATGAATATGAGTAAGTAAATAGTTTTAATTCTTCTTATGGGGAGGGTCCAATATTTGAGATCATCCGTCTGTTAAATATAAAATAAATACAACCAAATTGTTTTAATAATGTAGGTTAATTATATAAATTCTTCTATGGATGTTGATTTAGGAAATCTAAATCTTATATTCACACACCTAGACACAACTCACATTAACACACACGTACCTAACACACACCATTAATATATAATATTATTAATATATATATAATAATATATAATATATATATATATATATTATATATATTGATTATAATATATATATATAATATATTAAATACTATATTATATATATATATATATATATATATATAATATAATATATATATATTATATTATATATATATTAATATAATAATATTAATATATAGATATATATTATTACTCAAGTGTATATCGCGGCTTACGTGAAGGTTGCTTGCTATGCTCATAAAGGGTGAGTTTGGTGTTCTGCTCTTATATTCCGGGCGTAAATGGCATAGGGTAAGATGTATGGAAGATCTATTACTCATCAGTCAAAATAAATATTACTGTACTATGAAAGCAGACATGATAGTGCTTATTTATTGTATAATTGTATAAGAAATAATAAAATTAAATTGTTTAATGCATATAATTTGTTAATTATCTTATTTTAAAGTCAGAAAATAATTATATAATTAAACAATTATATATTATGAATTTGAGGATTTTTCTTATTACTTGTAATAATTAAACTATTTTTTTTTAAAACTTTTATTATTTAATTAAAATAGACTAGAGATGGTGACATTATCCAGCAGTTAAAAACTTTTTATACATAAGATCTAAAACACCATTTCTTGAGGTAATTGATAATTAAAACAAGTCCGATACTAAATATCTAAAAAAAATATAATATATAGGAGAGCCAAGCCTCTAAGACAAAGAGAAAGCCATCCAAGGTGGAGGTAGGTGGCAAATAACTCGATGAGGAAAAAATGTTTAATACAACTCGGGCTAACATGGAGAAAAAAGAGACATTACAGTATTTTTGAGCTACTATGATTAGTTTTAAAACGAATACACGCTGTGTTGAAATTACTACTCCACTTAGGTTGTGAGGATTAATAGTCCGTAAGATCAGAATGCTAAATCAAGAGATAGACAGCCTTGAAATGCCCCCAATATTGTCACATTCGCAACACATAACTGGCGAAGATATCTCATAATATCCAGAACTGAAATATCTGTAACCGGGAGGGGGGACTCAATTGGCAAAAGTTCGTTGTTTTGGGAGTCAACCTAAAGGTCTGCAAATATTGGAATTTATTATAATGGACAAGTATAAAATGCATCGAAAAGGCTTTACACACATTGACGTATGAAAATGACCAGTTTCCTTTAATTTACCTTTTAGAAAATAAATCAGTGTGTAAAAACAGTAAATAAATAAATAAATAAATAAATAAATAAATAAAAAACTTTTACTTTTCTCAATATTTTGTGTTTGTTCATCAAAAAGATATAAAAATGATCAAATCAGAAATTAATTTTAAGTTTTGAAGAAATTTGCATTGAAAGTGTAACTCGTATTTGATTATCAATATATTGCGCCCTCTCTAATTTGCTTTTAGGTCTTTCGGGTGCTTGGTCTCGGCCTTTAATATCTTTCAATGGAGTAGTAGTTAAAAGAGGGTGACTTTTACACTATGGGCAAAGCAATCAGATTAATAGGTGGGCTCGAAGTACCTCATACGAGATGGAAACACAGGTAGGAGCGCTGTTTTTCTCAAAATTCCCGTATATCCCGTATTTCTTAGATGTTTCGTTGCGGAGACAGGTGTAGGTGTTCAGCCGCACACCGAGCTGTTATCATACCTCAATATTCTTCCAGTCGAGCGGGTGGACTAAATTGATGGAAACTCGTAACTTCCCAGAGAGAGTGATAATGCTACAGCCTATCCTCGGTGTAATCAGTGGTATTTTATATGTTCAGTGAGGAGTTATAATAAGGGCGCTATGTATACTAACCGATAATGATTGCAGTTTCTCGCCCCCGGATTTATTAGCGTGGACTAATCTTCAACTCACGCAACTATCCTTAGCCAATCGACAAGTAGTTTTGTATCATAGAACGTCACTTGAAATGTGTTTTCATAGTCTACGATTAAGTGTTTATCCGTCTCAAAGAGACTTTTACAAAATATATACTAACATAAATAGACAACAAGAAATCTAATTTCGAGAGTGCAACAATATATATAGATACTATCATAGTGTATATTAATCGTTAGTGTTTCTCTTATAACATATTCGAAAGCCAAGTCAAAATTCGTAGTAGCTTGAAATTAATGGTTATATTAGAGATGCAAAGTAGAGATACTGTGGTATCATAAGATAAATTGGAGCTTTCTTATATGACGACTAGTAAATCGTTACGTGTTAGACTTAGTACTCAATACTAAGTAGAATTAAGTAAGGTATGGTAGTAATTTTGGTAACTTTGAGTAAATATAAGTATAGTAGGAATATTATGTATTTTTAATCTTCTTTTTAATGATAAATACATAAGAAGGTATCTCACTAATATGCTTGACAATTTTAATCTCACTGTTCAGGAATTTTGTGGATATTTGAAAGCATTCATTAGTAATTACATTATTAATTATTTATAAAAATAATTTTTCGTGATATATTTAAGAATCTTCGGCTCTCTTCATTACATACTTCATCTTCATCTATCTTCAATCATCTATCTCTACATCTTCATCTACTTCTAACTTACTCTTCTCTCTCTCTCTCTCTCTCTCATATCTTACTCTCTCTCTCTCTACTTCTCTTCTCATCTTACTATCTTCTCATGACAATCTTCATACTGTCTCTCTACTTACCATACATTATATACATATCAATTGATCATAATAACTTTTTATCCTAACTGATTCTTCGAATTTTAATTATTTCTCACGTTAAATTTCTAATTCATTTGATATATACATAGTATAGAAATAATAAAATAACCTAATGTATATAAAATTAGTATTTAGACATTTGTGAAAATTTACTTTATTGATTAAACATATTTGACTTATTGACTTTAGATTTATTTGCTATTAATCATATATCAATATATCTCTTTTTTTCGCTTCAATCAGTCATTCATTCAATTATAATTATATTTTACTGTTGACTCTACCTAATTATTAATCTACTTGTGTATTCCTTTTTCTGTTTGTTGATAGCTGTTGATTCTTCTCTCTCTAGTGATGCAAGAAGTGGCTCTATTTTACTTTGTTAAGAGTATCCTTCTTTATGAGATATTATATAATTGTGAATTTTTATTTTTAATTTCGTACTATGATAAAAAACTTTATATATATAGTATTGTGCAAATTAATGTGAACAACTAAATTTGTAGTTGGCTTGTAACGTAGTTATTTATGTAAGATTATAATCACATTGTTGTAAATTAATCTTCTATGATAGAGTATATATACTAGATATATATAACTATATGTAACATTACTATATATAATACCTATTATGATTCTAATAATATATAGAAGTATATATATTAATATTAATATAATAATATTAATTATAATATTATATATATTATAATTAATATATGTTATATAAATATATAAAAGCAAATAAAATTATAAAAAATATAAATAAAACTTATATAAATATTATTCAATTAATTCTTTGCCAGATTTGATATCTACAAAAAGATTTTTAATCTTTAAATTTTTATGGTAATCATAAAAGATAATTGAAAAAAAATAAAAATGTGAATTGATATAAAAAATGAATGTAAATAAACTAATATTCATTATTTATAAAATTATTATTTTTATTATCTTGATTTATTTCATTATTATATTATAATAAAAATATAAATAAACATATTAATAAAAAAGGTGCCTACAAATAATGACAAAAAAAAATAAAAAATAATAAAAGAAGATATAAAAATAAAATAATTAATAAAATATAGATAAAAATATATATAAAATAAACGAAGATAAGTCACGATGTATATTAATTTTCCAATTCTCTAGTTCAGAAATTAGTAAGAACGGTATTCACTTAAATTTATAATGTTTAATACCAAGACGCCCTCAGATTTGTATAAACTTAATCCTGCAATAGAAATATAATAATAAATAATATTAATTACTTATATATAAATTAATATAATATATACACATAGTTTAAGTTAATATAAATATATATATAGTATATATGAATTAGTAATATACATATATATATTTAATATATATAGTATTATAGTATAATAAATTAAATATATATATATATATATATATATATATAATAATAATTTATATAATATAATTATACACGTATATATAGTATTAATAATAATATTATATATTATTAATTATATAATATATATATATTAATTATCTAATAATATATATATTATAAAATTATTATTATTATATCAATTTTATCTACGAATTCTATAAATACTATTTATTATAATAAATTAATATGTAAAAATATTAATTATTATTAAATGTAAGAGGTAGAAATATGTATATTAGAAATTTTAGGGCGGAGTAATAATAAAACATGATTCAAAAATGGAATCGAAATGCTTAAAGAGGATTAGAATGGTGAAAGAGGTTCGAAGAAAATAGCTGAAGAAAAAATATCCGAGTGCAGACAGAGAGACAAAAATTCCATTATAACTTATTGTATTTTTACTCATAGTCTTACTCATTATATAAAGTCTACTCATAGAATTATAATCTACCAATATGGGTAAAATACTATTACCATCTCAGACTACGGAAATCACTAATAAGTAAAATAATATAATATCAGGTTATTTAATGAGTAGTGTTAGAAATTTGGTATCAAAGGATTTTATTATATGGATAGTTACCCACTCACCATATTAATTTTATTCTATTTATTTAAAGTATAATAATATAATATATTTAGTATTATATAATTTGGATAATTTATAATATGAAAGATTTATAAGTATATTAGAGAACTATTAAAAGTATCTTGATAGAATTAGTTTTTATATTATGAATATTTAATAATAAATGAATATAACAATCATTTTTTACATCCATAATAAGGGCTAGTATTTCGATCTTACATGTATTGATTATAGAAATAAGTAGGTATATGATTTGCAAATTATCTTAAATATCATAATAATATATTAATTATTAGTATTACTATATTATAAATAATATATACACCTATAGTAGCTTAACATATATTCATTATCTATAAGTAAATAATATATCATACATTATATAAAATAAATGATAGTTAATAAACTAACTGTAAGTAGTAGGCTTAAGTATATCGGGTATATTTATTAATCTTATAAATTTATATATATATATTATATATATATATATTATATATATTATATATATATTTATATTAATATATATATAATATAATATATATAATTAATATAAGTTAACTTGTCAGACTTGTTAATGAATTATAATATAGAATAATGTTAATAAAGTAAGATGAATATTAAAAATATATAAATAGAGAATATAAAGTATAGAAGTAGTATAGAATCAGTGGCGTTGTGAGCATGCACGCTAGATAAATGATGCAAAGCAAATGCGACTCAATAAGATTAATGTACGATACGTACTTAAGATTAAAACTTAATAGAATTGTACATTACATGTTTACTTTTTATGGATTTTGAGAATAAGGGATTTGAGAATAATATGAGGGATGCACAAATATGAAGTATATAAATTATATTAAAATATTTATATAGTAAAAGAATGGTTATATAATATTAATTAATATGCCTTGAATATATTATTTTGAAAACGC
>JABUQX010044226.1:0-15335 GCA_015478945.1 Trachelipus rathkii | reverse complement strand
CTAAAAAAAAGTGGATTATTGCCACCTTATTGCTTTCGCAGAACTTAATGCACGTTTCAAGGCGGTTCAAATCACAAGCGTACTAATGCAGGGTGTTAGATTTTGTACAAATTATTTTTGCGTAAGAAATTCAATTTACGAAAAAAATAATTTTTTTTTTAAGTTGCTCCTTCGATGAAATTACTTGCCTGAAATCAAAATGTTATTTATTTTCCGTTGTAATGTTATAGTTTTCTAGTTACACATGCCTGAACTCTTCGGGATGCGCCTATATATATAATATATATATAATAATATATATATATATATATATATATATATATTATAATATTTATATATACTATTATATTATTATATATATATATATAGATATATATAATATAATATTATATAATTATATATATTATAATTAATATATATATAAAATTATATAGATATAATATATATCATAATATATTATAGATATATATATATATATATATATATATAGTATATAATATATATAATTATATATATTATATATATATATTATTATAATATAATAGCTTTTGTATCTTAATTGGTTGGAAATCTTGTGCTTTTCTATTAATTTCTAAACTTTTTTAGCCATTTCAATGAACTGCCTTTATCCGATTTTCATGTAAAACTTACATTGAGAACTGCACGTGAAATGAGCCTGGAAAAAAGTTACTTATGAAAAGTCTTCAACATTCATATTATGCAAATGTAAACGACTCCATACTGCCACTATGCCTTCTTTATTTAACTTTTCCTCATTGACTCATATCATGATATTAAAGCGCATATCTTAATTATTAATTTTGATATACCACTCGCTTCTATCAGATGTTGTACTGGCGGCGGAATCCACCAGTAGGAAATTGTTCAGATGTGTGTGCCCAAGCTTTGTATCGTCCAATTCGCAAGTGATAAGCTTAATTGATGTCTAGCAATGAAAATCGTATTTTTTAACGGAAATTTTCCTAATGGTATTATAATATATATATATATAATATATATATATATATATATATAATATTATATATATATATATATATTATATATATATATATATATTATATTTAAATTAATATTTTATATATATATCATATATAGTACTATATATATATCTTTAAAAAGATAGAGCGAACGAGTGAGAAGAGAGGAGAGAAGAGAGAGATAGAGGGAGAGGAGGGAGAGGAAGAGAGAGAGAAGAGAGAGGAAGAGAGGACGACTCTCCTATATACCGTAGAAATCCAAAAATCACACTGGTTTATTAGTTTCAATACTTATTTATCACAAGTAAATACTATATTTTTTCTTGTAAATTTATTTATTGCAAAAAATTTGAACTTTCCTTTGAATTTCCGGGAGAAGCCAGAGAAGTTTTGTTTCTCCAAAGAAATGTATACCTCTTTTCAGAATCTTGGAATGAAATTTATGGAATTATCCGTTTCAGTTGCAAATTCGAAACTTAGAAGAATATTTCGATCATTAGAATTAATTTTGACAAATAACAACTCCCAGCTTATTCTTTTCCATAAATAATCAAGATCTATTGATCACCAATGCGGGCTCCCTACAAATCCATAGTAAAACATATAGATATAGTATATATATATACTATATATATTATTATACTATATATATTAATAAATATATATATAATTATATATATATATATAATATAAATAATATAGTGTTTTTAATATATTTAATAATATAATTATATATATATATACTAGTATATACTATATATTATATATAATTATATATATAATATATATAATATAGTATTATATATATATAATATGATATATATATCTAATATAATATATATAATATATCTATAGATATATATATATTATGATAATATAGTATTAATTTATTATATATATATATATATAATATATATATATATATATTACTATATATATATATTATATACTATATATATATCAGCGATGGAGTCCCATAAAAAACTTAATGATTCGATAATCCCATTCCTACTCCCAGAGTCGATTTTAAAAACAACCGCTACCGACTCACCGATCCCAGACGTCGATTCTTTTACAGAAACAACGACTCCCGACTCCGACACTGCCCACTCCGTCTCCAACCCGACCCCAGCAGACAAATTCAAAATATACGCACTAACTTACGTTGAAAAATTTTTTTTATGAAATATATATAAAATTTAAAATATGACAATTAATTTTAATTAATAATAATAACATAATTGATTAATAATAATTATCGTAATAATTAATCATAATAAGTGATAATAAATAATTAAATAATTTAATAAGAATAATATAATAATTTAATAATCATAATATAATAATAATAATAATCAATAATAAATAATAATAAAATAATGAATTAATAATAATAAATTAAAAATAATAATATTATCATAATAAAAATAATGAACTTTCATTGCAATCATTAAATTTTCTAGCAAATTATTATATATTATGGTTTCTCATGCTAACTCCCAACAACTACAATTATTATGTCAATTATTATCACATGTTTCAGTATGGTAGTTATTAGTATCTAACCATTGATTATTAGATTATAAGCTACTATAGTTATTAATAGTTTTAAGCAATATAATTTTATTATTCATATTATTATCTTATTAATAGATTGGTATTATTTCATGTCATTATTATTTTATTTCATTTAATTACTAGATATACAAATTCCTCATTTTATTATTATTTTTTTTATATTTTCATTAATTAATATAGTTTACATTAAAATAAGGAACAAGCCTAGCAATCCACTAACAATAATAATAATTCTTATTCTTTAAAAATCATAGAAATACGGAAATCAATAAAATATAAATATTTGTTGAAGAATATAACCTAATAATTTAGACAAATAATTTAAAATCATTATTTTATTTATGATTTTATTATTATTATAATATTATTATTATATATTATTATTATATTATTATCTATTCATTATTATTATATTATTATTTAATAATAATTAAAATAAATAATAATTATTCATAAATAATAATTAATATAAAATAATATAATAAATCATTATTTATATTATTAAATTATTAATTATCTTTAATATTATTATTATTATTAATAATTTAATAATATTGGTGCATAGATGCTTATCGATACTTGAGGGAATCTGAAACCGTCATTATTTTTTAATGTCATTAATTAAAATTATATGTTATTGTTATTATATATATATTTTATTACTAAATATACTATATATAATATCAAATATTTCATTAAACAGCATATATAAGTAATATATCAATTATATATAATATATTCTAGTTAAAAATACCACCTACACTCTATATGTTACTATATTATATCACAATATTATATTACTATATTTACGTACTTATCTATGTTATATATACAGATATCGATTCAAGATCTTAATCTATTTCTATCTGATTCAATTCATATCTGTTAACATACTCCCTCACTGACTCACTATTCTTTCGTTCGCAAACTTCTGTCAAACTTAATATAACTCGTATAATATCATGAATATTATAATATAAATATATTATAATATAGTATAATATATATGAATTTCAATTTATATTTTATTATACATTATATATGTTATAGGCATGTTTGAAAGTATATAACGTGTAAATCTAGATTTAATACACTAATATCTCCATCTCTTCTCAAAATACAACAGCTATCGGACGAAATAGTGCAATTACATTTGCTGTGAATGTTCTGGTCCCTAATTTTAATGCGAAAGTTGTTTAGGCCAAATTGCTTTAGTATTTAATATTCATAATTTAATATATAATGAAACTTATAAGCTTCAACAAGACAGTGAGGAGCTTTTTTAGACCTTATGATAATTAAAATTTTTTACTTTTCAAAATAAAATTCTTGTAAATAATAAATAAAACATCTATAAATTAATATTGTTAGTTCTTTTGTAACTTTATCCGATTGAGTAATTGTATATAAAGAGGAGCTTAAATTTAAGACCTAATTAATATATATGTTCTGCTTTTAATGATCTGGTTAAATACAATAGACCATTTCCTAATACATATGTTGTTGTTTTGTTATTAAAAAAGAATACCCTCAAGGGTTGCATTTTACATCATACCCTTATACGCTCAAGCATGGCAGGAATTCGGCAGGTCTCTCGGCACTTCGAACTACGAGGTATATGTACTAATGCCCCGGGAGTGTCTCCAGGAACTTCCAAAGCTAACTAAAAATTTCAAGTATATTGGGTTGCACGGCGGTTCCTACCACCCTACCCACTTGACGGTTTGGTGAGGAAAATTCTCCCCCTGTGATTCCCCGTCGGCTCCAGCCCCAGTAACAAAAGTAAAATTTAAGTAAGACTATATAAATTAATAAATGTTAAATCGTCATTCACTAATGTAGAGGAAGCTGCAGAGATCTTTTTATTTTGACTCCTCGACAAGACAAGCTAAAGGCCCATCATGTAAATGGGATTAGGGTTTCTGAGCTTTGGAGCCTATTAATAGTATTTGTGTTACATGTAATATTAAATGTATAGTTTTATATATAGTTATATAGATAATACTATAGTTTATATATATATGAGTATTATATCATTATTGAATAATAGCTATAATAGATGTTGCAACCATGTATCTGTTCACTAATAATTCGGAGGAAAAGTCCATTAATAGGAGGAGCTTCTATGCTATATATATAATATCATTCAATGGTTCACGGTGTATTGTTAGTGTAGGAAGTAATTGCATAAAATAATAAATGATAGGATATAACTACATGTTTTTTAAAGAGGAGAAGTTGTTTTTAGTGCTAACTTAATGTCGTATACAGATTTGTGATCAATGTAAAGGCTTTATCCTACCTACTTATAATTATTTGACGCCACAAATTTATTGAAAGTGAGTTACCATTAAACATTTATAGATGATTTTTTGATCATTATTCCAAAATAGATGAGAATGATAAATAGGTATATAATTATGGTATTTACAGCAGAGCTGTTAATAGAATAGAATATTGATAGTATAGTTGAGAATTAGACGGCTGAAAGAACTAAGCGACAAAGGTTGCTGATATAATAGTGGACTATGCTCAAAGCAAGCTTCTATCTAAAATAAAATTGAATAGGAGTAGTGTATGATATGGGGAAAGAGATAAATCTCGTTAGAAATTATAATACTTGAAATACCTTTTAAAAAGAAATTGGGGTGTATTACCGTATTATATATTATTATAATAATACATAATAGAATACTATATAAATATAATGCTGTGATTATAAGGATATTGAATATATAGGTGATCAAGGGGAGGTATATATGATGCACTTGAACCCAGGTATATATTAAAATATATAATGTACAACTAAATTTAGACGATGATAATACCACTATAGAGTATGGTCGGTTCTCATAGTTAGATATTTGAAATCTTTCATAGGTGGATAGTTTTATTGATCGGGTGTTCTGCAATAGCGTAGTCGTACTTTTGAAAATGATTGTGAGTGAACTTTTGTTATACATTTTGACTTGGATAAGGGTGGTTATGGTAGAGTGTTTCATTTTCGTAGCTTATTCTAATGATACACTGTAGTGTCTGTCCCCATTACTCTCTCTTCTAATAAGAGTGTGGAATTTTTTTATGGTGTTATGCTTACGAATATGAAAGTTCCCATTCCTACCACTAGGCAAATTTTTTAATTAAGATCGAAGTAGCTACATTTATGTAAATTCCGGGTGATGGCGTAATTGTTAATAGATGGTGCTATAATTTATACTCGCACTCATGTACCCGGTGAATTCATTCTAAAGCTGTACTCACCTCTGAATGTAGATTTTGTGAGGCACCTCCGGCCTATACTCAATCTGTAGAGTATAATACTATAGTTAGTAAAATTTATTATTTTATTATTATATTATATTATTATTATTTAATATTATATATAATTATTAATTTATATTGATTTAATATGATTTATTTTATGTGTATTATTATACTATATATTTTAATATTATTATTATCTAATTGACTTAAGATTCTTGTGGAGGTCATATACATAACATGAAACACTGGTGTGAGTGTTCTCAGATTTTTACTTTCTAACTTCAGAAGTATCATAAGTGTGATTTTACGACTAGTTCATGGATAACAACTCAATAATAGTGTCGTAACAATATACGTTATTGTATAATGCTATATGGATATCGTGAGAGTGAAGCTCAACCTCCCATAAGTAGATAGATGTATTATATTCTTTTTTTATTTGTCTATCTAGATGGTGTATTAAGTGACGTATAGTGGTAGGAATAAAGTAGGTATGAAAAAATATATTATAATTAGATATATTAATAAAATATGGGGAAATAAATTTTAAATTTAGCTAATATAACTAAAATATTATTAATTTAGACAAATAGATAGAATTTTCATTGTCCCATCATCATTAATTATCCAATAACAGATGTAACGGTATATAATTTCTAATAGATATTAATATGAATATTAATAATTAGGACATATGTATATTAATTACTGATCCTTGGTAGTGACTATCTATACTATATTGGCCCTATTTTATAGTAGGCATTGCGTATGCCATATAATGTTCTAATATATATACCTTATATATATATATTGCTAATATCACAGTATATATTTTTTACATATATCATTAGGGTTTTATTTTTTATTTGTATATTTCCTTTTTTGAAATTGTGGAGCAGACATTGATGGATATAGAGTGTCGTGTACGACATCATCAGTGGTCTGCATATCATATTTAGTTTTATGTTCATGATAGCCGCATTATAATGTCTCCAGTTAGTTATGAATATTTATATTTTATGACATATGTAGATTTTTCTTATATTTACATTCGTCAGATAATCTAGAGATTATATTTAAGTGTAGTAATAAGTACATTATATTATAGATTTATAATATGGGAAGATTTAATGATTAATAATATATAATTATATATTGAATTAATATTAATTAATAATTATTATACTATTGATTTATGCGACTGAGCTCATCTGAACTAATGTAGGTATGAACATATTTAAAGAATTCTGATGTTCGGTGCTTTAATTAATAATCTTCAATATTTTTATAACTCAATCATCTTGACGCATGGGACTTTAATTAATATCTCTTTGACCGTGATGGACCTGACTTGTTTACGGGAAAACTAAATACTATTTAATCCAGCATCTAATTAATATTTATAACAATAAACATTTTGGCATTGATTTTGATGGATGTCAGTGAATATTAAGCGTATTGATAACTCCTTACATTAATTATATAACCAACCTAATACTACTGTGATATAGCTCTCTAGTGTATTAAGTTATTGAGGAGGAAGAATAGGCTTATTAATATTAACAATTGACACTGTTAGAGAATAAAAAATGTGTTTTAATAGATTTATATTTTTGTTTATATAGGAATCACTTGCAACTTAGGTACTCAAGACCGTTACTCTAGAGCCCTGGATGGTGGGGATGATGGGGAGCAAGTATCGCGGTGGTTTCTACGATAGAATGGTATAAGATATGACTATGAAGATTGTTCACTGGCTCTCATCACTCTCACTCAGATCGTTAATGCGACTTACAGCCCAATGGAGCGTGAGAACAGGTGGGTGATCTGGGAGGCGGAAGATTAAAGTGAACAATGAGTTTAGGAGGCATGACTGCATTACACTTAGGATTATACGGGTGCGCGGATGCGAAATTGTACATTAAATAATGGATCAGTCAGAGGTCGAAGTGACTGATTATACATACTATAGTTGCAGAAAGCGGTTGAATCGTAATCTTCGAATATTTAAAATCCAAGTAGATATTTCTTTTTTTGTACTTTTTATTTAATTATGTATAAACGTTTGTAGAGGTTTGAGCAGTTCTGAAGTTGTTAAAAATTGACTAGACAGAGAGGAAGGAGAGTGCTGAAAAGATTAGATTTAAGATATATCACCTTATAGGGTGATGGAGGTTAGTCGGGATCAGTGTGTTGAGTAAAGAATGCAATCTTCTTATTATGCTTATGTCACACAGAGAGTGTAGAAAACTATTTTTATGATACTAGGAAAAAAGAAGTTAGGCCTTTAATATATATACCAATTATATTTGTATACTTCAAGCATGATCACGGTTAGCTAACTATTTATGATGTAGTTAAAGTAAGGTTACAAATAATAAAATTTCAAAATATAAAAATATAATATATTTTTTTTTTTGACTTCGTTTTTGTGAAGCTCAAAAAAAAATAATTTTCTTAATAAAGAATTTAAAAAGTTTTACCATTATTTTTCAAAATCAACTATCTATCAGGGATCTTACTATAAGTAAAGAATTAGGATGTAATTCCTCTTATATGAAGAGATACACAATAACACTTTTAAAAGGAAGATTGTAACATATAACGAAGGGTTTATGTGGGGAAGGTGAATTCTGGAATATCAGGAACATATCAGGAAGAATGCAAATAGCTTCAAGATCTTGAATAATATAAAATAAATTAGTGAGTGAGGACCAAGGGGAGCAAAGAATGAAAAGATGCAAGAATGGTGGCAGATGAGGTGAAGAAAACAACACAAGATACACTCCACTGGATTGGAGAGATGATTAGATCGATAACAGGGGTGGGTTTTAAAAAATCCTTATTTTCCTAAATATTAAGAAGCGAAGCAAGTAGAATGAAAGAAGAACAAGTGTGTCTGTGAGAGCGAATATGATTTAAGAGGTAAGCTCTCCATCAATTTGGCTTCGTGATTGCAAGGTGGTGAACAAGTAGAGAATAGTGGACATTAAGCAAGAGAGAAAATGCGATACACTAATTGTTTTATTGTAAAAAATATACATTAGTAGCCCGATAGGGATTAAAGTAGATAATCACCTGATGTTGTGGATGCACTCTTAATAATAATGGGTATCAGATTATGATGTGTTATCTAATATAGTGTTTTTTTTTGGAGGTTTTTTTTTTTTTTTTGTTTAATTATCCTTGAATATATGAGTTTATGTTAATTAAAGTGCGAGAAACGACTCTAAGTTGAATATCTAGTAGTATCTTTTTGTGATTTCACTAGATGAATGTCCCAGACCTTGTATGAAGATAGAGCAAGAAGAGCGATATAACAGTTCGACGGTGTAAATATTGAGAGAGAGAGATATGTGGCACCAAATTGTGTAGTCGTAAATGTGGAGTGTACAACTGATTGGAAGGTGTACGTGGTAGGAGTTATCTGCAACGAGAATAAAAGTGCAACAAGAGCTATCAACTATATATATGTATTAGAATAAAAGGAGGAGATATTCGTATTATTATCATGTGAGCATAGCAGACAGAAAACATGTATTAGCAATCATAATCTATTCAGTGATGTAAAATAAGATGATTAATCATTATTTGATATATAGATTGATAAAAGAAGTAAATGATTCAGGCCAATTTTAAATAACAGAGGCTTTGTCATGTTTACTCTATTTTAAGTGCCATAGTGAGTGGAAGAATATCGAGGGTATGAGTATAAGACATAGACGGAATCTCAAGACCCTCGAAACATAAGAAGGTATTAGATTAATCAGGGAGAGAGGGAAAAATAGTCTCAAAAAAAGAGAAAAAGGAGAAGGAAACGGAAGAAAGTAAAGAATGAGAAGATAAAGCAAATAGATAAAGACAGTTTTAAATTTATTAGCTTTAGTATATTTATTTATACCGGAGTATAATCCATATAAAGAATAAATAATAATAGATTGTGAGTTAGATAGTACAATGGGATTTAGTTATTGGTGGAAATTAAATGAACTAATTGTTGTGACTATATACTAGTGTAGCTGAGTAATTTGTATCAGGGATGAACATATATAATATATATTGTTTAAAACGCTCGCTGTTGAGATAGTCAATTGATCTGAAGGAAAACACCCAATTACAAGGGTACATTGTACAATACGAGTCAAGGCAAATCCTAAGTGCTTAAATATACGGAATACTATATTGATTGTAAGGTGTGGAAGATATTAATACAATCGTGATATAGAAAGCTGGAAGTTATCTAAATGTCAATGTAGAGCATATACTTTTTGTAACTATGCTGGTCGATTTGTTTATTAGTCTTGTAAATCACTATGTATCGGACAAATTTTTGAATGAAATTAGGAATGATATAGGATATCTGGCTGACAAATCTATCATGAATGTGTTTCACAACTATAAATAGAGACAGTGTGTTGTGTAGTATATGTAGATAGAATTGAACTGTATGGATTTTGTCTTCTTTTAGTGTTTTGGAAAAGTATTTAGGGGATGAAAGAGAATAGTGAATTAGAGATTAGTATTGTAGTATTATTATTATTTTTATTATTATTATTATTCTATTAGTTTAGATGACTTGATATATGACTATGATTTTATGTATTATATTGATGTGAAGGTGACAATTCTCATTCTAACTTTTGTGATTATATCTGTATTTGATGTATAACATTTATATTTGTATTTTTTTTTGTTATCCATATCTCTAAAATGTTCTATTATTTTATATGTCATATGAGTTTATTATTATAGATTATATATTAATTATTATATTATAGTAATAGAATTATTTATATTAATATATATATTAGTGGGATTAATTAATGATCTAGCCATGTTAATAGATACAGTGAGAGGCAAGATATGATAATAATCATATTTACTAAAATTGATTATCATGTGAATTGCGAGAGCCTGAAATCTTATCAGATGGATATTATTATAATTGATCTGTAGTGTTCATTTCAGACACAAGCCACATCGTCAGAAGAAGTTATAAGTTTTATGTACAATCATCTTTTACACTTTACTTCATTTTTTATTATATTAATATTATTCTTTGCGAGCCATCTTCCTTATAACTTATTGTAATATTTTCAGCTTTTCAATATAAGCGAAAATGTGTTTAACGTCTTTTATGTTAATTTTCTTGTCTATCCTACACATATTTCTTCATTATTTATTTCTGTGGAAGTGTCATCTTTGTGTTTGCCTTGTGCTTGGCTCGCAATTGAGTGGGATAATGTGTGAGATAAGATAGGATTGCATCGAAAAACGACTGTTAAATAACTAAATTATATTGGTGAGATTATTTGTGAGTATACATTTTGTGTTACCGTTCATATTTATACCTGTTAATCGTGTAAGAGTGGTTGTACTATAAGATTATTAATGGATCAGGATAGAGATAGATGGTAATAACATAGGACTAGTAATAAGTAGATAGATTAATTTTATGATATGGATACTTATATTTTAGTTGTTAAATCAAGTTGTACGTCATCATTTATGCTAAGGTACAAAATGTATCATAATAATGTCTTGTTTAATTGAGTAGCAAAAGCCCGTTGATGCAGTGGAGGGAGAGAATAAAGAGGGCGAAAGAATGTAGAAGTATGACTGGTAAATGATTCGGTGTTCTCGAACGAAAGAATTACGATACATGGAGGAGAAAGTTGAGTGAGAGATTGGGGCGACTCAGTTAACACATAGACAAAACGTAAAAAAAAGATGGGAGAGTTGGACTCCCTCATAAGAGACTATATTTAGAGGTGAGCTAATTGACACAACTGACATATCGCGTGACGAGTTTGAGTGAGAGATATTCTTCCTTGCTTGGTATGTTATGTCACAATGGAGCTGCGGGTAGGGGGATGCAGTGTGTTATTTTCTCATCAAGTACTAACTCCAAGAGGTATAAATAGCACAAACGTGTAGAGAGGCCCACCTTAGAACAGTCGTTTATACTGAGGCTCGTGCTAGACCTCTTGAATGATTGAAACGAGAGGATATGTGAAAGAATTTGTGATTAGATATGAAAAAGTTGTGTGAGTATATATAAATACTGATTAATATATAAAAGAAATAACATGTAGATAAGAAACATTCGCAAGAAAATGGATGTAGAAGAATTGCGGGTGAGCACTCTTGTTATAGTTGACAGTTCTATTATACTTTAAACAAAGAACTGGTGTGAGGCTACACAGCTTGATAGACCCGGGCGAGCCGGATCTGTGGGGCATAGCGTGAACACCCTTTGTATTATAAAATATGCGCTAAATGAGCAATATCAGAAGAAAGAAAATTTTTGACGTTATGCGTTGTGCGCATCTACTCAGCATACCACAACTTCGCAGAGTAAGAGGAAAAAGTTCGAGAAGACGCATAAAGAGGATCATACATGTATTGCTCTCTCTAAGAACGATATTCAGAGAGCACTCATGCAGATCACTGATGACATATGACTCATCGCGTCTCCAGTGTGAGCATTTTATAAATAGAATGAGTGTTTAGTCTACAAGTTATAGATAATTAGAGAAAATATCAAAAGTTTGCTAACATTTGGAAATGTACTTATATTGTCAGATGATATCCGCATTCTAGTTTCACATTCTTTGTGAGAGCGAAAGTGAATATGAAACAAGAGTA
This sequence comes from Trachelipus rathkii, assembly GCA_015478945.1. Lineage (NCBI taxonomy): Eukaryota > Metazoa > Arthropoda > Malacostraca > Isopoda > Trachelipodidae > Trachelipus > Trachelipus rathkii. The sequence continues at coordinate 2,847 of JABUQX010044226.1, read as the reverse complement.
AAAAATGGACATAAAAGAAGAAAGGATAAAATGTTATAAATGCGGAGGGAAAGAGCTACGAAATGATCATATAGATGTGTAGTTGAGATGTAGAAAATATAGATAAGAGACCTTAATGGTTATGAGATTTTCATATTATGGTATGAAAGCTCAGTCTAGTGGGTAGTGCATATAGCTGATAAAGATAGATGATAGAATCATATGTGAAATTTCTTCTCGCTCTTCCGATGTGGGAGGAAGGGTCATGCATCAATACAGTGCTAGACAAGGTGGAAGTTAACTAATAGGAGAGTGCACGAGGTGTCAGTAAATGGGACAGAAGAATAGGACTGAATAGTGTGTGGACGGATGAATATTATTCGGGAAACAAATACGGAATGATAAAAAGGAGGAGTGATTATCTGAGATTCATAGACTCAGATAATCATGAGGTTGAAAAGATACAAATAGATAGTAATGTGGATAGACTAATCAGAAGTGAAGAAAAAGAAGATGAATTATATGCATGGTCGAATTTTAACTCAAAAGGCTTACGTATGAGTTATAGATATTCTCAGTATAGATTTGTCTTCTTATTTCTTAGATGGACTAAGCTAGAGTGATTATGCATATTTCTATTTCAGGCGTGACGTGTTTCATCCTCTAACTTGTTATTATATGCGATTAACTACTCTAACTCATAAAAAAGAATTAGATATATCAGGAGAAAAATGTTCATACTAAAAGAGAAACATATGGTGACGAAAGACACGTGAAGAAAGTATGAAAGAATAGTTTATTCGTGACAGCAAGATAAAATTGAAATGTTTAACTTAGAGAATGAAGTATAGTGCAGAAAAACAAGAAAAATACAAATGGGAGATAGTCACATGGATGATAGTAGGGATGAACATAGTAGTATTGTAAGGGATGAACATAATAATATTGTAGTGTGTGTAGAAGAAGATGAGGAAACACAACAAGGTAACATTGTACAAGATACGAGTCAAGCAAATGACATAGTGTATAATATACGGAATATGTGTGATGAACTGATGGAAGATATTAACTCGGGAAAGAAAATAGAAGTATCAAAATGTAAGTGATGGATTGTACAAGATGTGGAATATGTGTGAGGAATACATTGGGAATTTGAGTGGAATGAAATGTAGGTATAATAATGTTTTCTAACTATAAATGAGAGTTGTGTGAGTTAAGTGATGACGAATATGTTTTGTTTCTTGTGTTTGGAAAAGATTAGGGGGATGAAAGAGATGGAAGAGAGTGGTGTGAGATTGATTACAGAGAGTGTTGATGAGTATGAAACATCATCATTGTCTGCTGCATAATTTGTTTTTTGTTTCAGCCGAATAAAGTAGATTATTTATTTATTTATTTAGTATATAGATAATAATAGTAATAGAATAGCAAATATAAGATATGAAGTGGGAAAGATTAGAGAAGAGGAAAGGTTTAGAGAATAAGAATAAAAAGATTGTAAACAAAATATTTTTACTATTATAGCAATCACGTTATACTTTGCAGAATAATAGACGAGAGTCCTATGTATGTACATAACTAGCGACGGCAAACAACGTTTCAATAGCCGCAGTAGATTAGTAAATATACACTACTTACATAGCGAGGAATAAAGCACATTCTATCCAGAAAAGAGCTATTTCATGCTTTGACGCGACTCTTTTATAATAATTATAATATCTGTTTAACACGTTGTCACAAGAGGCAGAGTGACAATTATTACACTTACGTTTACTTTTAAATATCATACTAATTAAATCTAATTTTCAATTATATTAAATTTTCTTTTTCCTATTTCTATAATCTATAACATTCATTTGCATTGTGGATTTTGTAAGATTACTTTTCTATCCAGTAACGTCACATTCATTCAATTCTTATATAATGACGATGATTGATAGGCATAATCGGAGGCGGTAATAAGTAATGTGCATAAAACCGTCTTGATTTACCCATTAATTACAGCGGTACGGGTTTGGGATCTTAATTAAGATTATTAGGACTAGATATAATCAAGAAATTTTGATAAAATCAACTACCACAATAACAGATTCATTGATACTGCGCATAGATGGTATTGTAAATAGAGTTACGTTTGTAGTTATAAAACTCTATAATTTTAAATAGGACTATAATGTTTGAACTTTTAACTGCTGTTCATTGTTATTACATAAAAACTTTTACAAGGACTTCATATTTAAGGTTATAATTATTATCACTAATGGAAAGATTATTGGTAAAACTGTTTCATATACAAAAATACTGATATGCTGTCGTTAGTAGTATTCATTGACCAGAATATTGAGGTATATATTATATATATACTTGTGTCACTGAATCTACTAGTGTACATGTAATAATAATAAAACTCAGTTCTAAAATTATAATTAAAAATATGTGCTCGAGTTACTAGAGATATAGGTATATATACTAGTTACCTAACCTATCAATAATTTGCTAATGTCTTTCAAAGTGATAAATGTAGTTAATGATCATTTCTTTAGTCATGACTCGTGCTGTATATAAAAGTATGAAACTGTAATTTATAGCTCGTGAAATGCTTATATGTATCACATGTAACCTCTATCATTGGATTTATTAAGAATATTGAAACGACAAATAAGTTATTTCTATTTTACTCTACTATATTGAATTATTTATTAAATAATAATCCATGAGTCAAAACGTAGATATTAGATAAAATGATATTTATTTCAGTAAAACAATTTCAATAAACCAATAACTTAAAGTTAATCGTAAAGTGAAGGCATATAAATTTCCCTTTGAGTCATGTATAACGCCTCGTGGGCGCGGTAGACTAGAGAGCAG
>JABUQX010044225.1:90000-100961 GCA_015478945.1 Trachelipus rathkii | reverse complement strand
GTTGTACTTCGTTCAACTAATTTGGGTGTTAACCGTTTCGCATTAAGAATGAAGAGCGTCCCCGTTTTCCTGAGGTACTTCACACACATACACACACACACACACACACACACACACACACACACACACACACACACACACACACACACACATACACACACATACACACACTTATTATTATTATTATTATTATTATTATTATTATTATTATTATTATTATTATTATTATTATTATTATTATTATTATTCTTCTTCTTATATTCAAAACATCAATAACGCTAACAACTACTTCGACTGGCAGGTCATAGCTAGAATATTGTTCGGTAATATGTCATCTACGTCACATCTAAACATTACGCAATCTTAGTAAGCTCAAGGTGAATAATCAGAGAACTGTATTTGCTATGACTTCACTGACTGTCAATGTGGCTGTGCTGATATTGATGTTTAATTCTATGTGAAGGCTGTAATAATAATAATAATGTAATAGTAACCCAACCAACCACATGTGTAATGTAGGAATTGTGTGTATGTGTGATATATATATGGCTGGCTGTAATAATAATATTAATAATAATATTAATAGCTATTTATTAATGTATGTCAATGTGTGTTTGTGTGAGTGTGTGTGTGTGTGTGTTGTTTGTGTGTTTGTGTGTGTGTGTGTGTTTGTGTGTGTGTGTGTGTGTGTGTGTGTGTATGGTTTTACATTATGTTCTTAGATTAGGTAACGCAGTGTTAGCTTTATTGATGTGAGCACTTTGTTGTGTTAGCATTTATTAGTTTGTCAGTGTGATAGTTACCTTAGGTTATAGTAAATTATATTGCTATGTCAATGTTAAATAATATTGTTATGTTATAGATATGATAAAAAAAAAAAAGCTAAGTTTTGCTATGCGATGTTAGGTACTTTATCGATATTACGCCCCGAACTTTGGCTGTGCTGTGTTGCCAAATTTTCTCTGTCTGATGCGCTGTTGCCGTGCTTTCCCAGTATGATGCGTTATTCCTTCGCTCTCATTGGGCATGTTTTGAGATCTATGGAATAATAATAATAATAATAATAATAATAATAATAATAATAATAATAATAATAATAATAATAATAATAATAATAATAATAATAATAATAATAATAATGGTCTGTATGATAGTTAGGTTAGGTTATGATAAATTTTTATTAAGTTTTGATATATATTACTATGTCAATATTAAATTGACATTGAAATGTTAGAGATATACTTGAAAAAAGTGTGAATAGGATATGTTTTGTAGGCAATGTTAGCTACTTTACTGTTGTTAAGTAGGGAACTTTGTTTATGTTAGCAGTTTATTCGTGTATAAGGTGTGGTAGGTTTGTTATGTTCTTAGCTCAACTTATGTTATGTCAGCTTTATTGATGTGAAAACTTTGATATGTTAGCATTTATTCGTTGGGGAGTATGATAGTTAGGTAAGGTTATGATAAATTTTTGATGCAACAACGTATTAGGGTATGTAAAACATAGCAATTAATAAAATATGACTTGAATCAATAGATCAATAGATCAATAGATCAATAGATCAATAGATCACGAATGAGTAGGAGGGTGGCTGGATGGTTTGATTAACTGATTTACTGATTTACTGCTTTAGGGTATGTAAAAATGCAAATTTTTTAAGTTATAAACATGAAAAGAAAGAAATTTTAGTTAAAACAAAATATTTTAAACAGAATAAGCAAAAATAAATAAATTTTTTAGTATAAACATAATGTTTAAAGAAAACAAAACAAAATAAATAAAAGTTTTTGTGTTATGTTATACAGAATATGACTTGAATCAATAGATCAATAGATCAATAGATCGATAGATCAATGGATCATGGAAGGGTAGGAGGGTATGGAGGACAGTTTGATTTACTGATTTACTGCTTTACTGATTTACTGATTTACTGATTTACTGATTTACTATGTCAATATTAAATTGACATTGAAATGTTAGAGATATACTTGAAAAAAAGTGTGAATAGGATATGTTTTGTAGGCAATGTTAGCTACTTTACTGTTGTTAAGTAGGGAACTTTGTTTATGTTAGCAGTTTATTCGTGTATAAGGTGTGGTAGGTTTGTTATGTTCTTAGCTCAACTTATGTTATGTCAGCTTTATTGATGTGAAAACTTTGATATGTTAGCATTTATTCGTTGGGGAGTATGATAGTTAGGTAAGGTTATGATAAATTTTTGATGCAACAACGTATTAGGGTATGTAAAACATAGCAATTAATAAAAATATGACTTGAATCAATAGATCAATAGATCAATAGATCAAAAGATCAATAGATCAATAGATCACGAATGAGTAGGAGGGTGGCTGGATGGTTTGATTAACTGATTTACTGATTTACTGCTTTAGGGTATGTAAAAATGCAAATTTTTTAAGTTATAAACATGAAAAGAAAGAAATTTTAGTTAAAACAAAATATTTTAAACAGAATAAGCAAAAATAAATAAATTTTTATAGTAAAAACATAATGTTTAAAGAAAACAAAACAAAATAAATAAAAGTTTTTGTGATATGTTATACAAAATATGACTTGAATCAATAGATCAATAGATCAATAGATCAATAGATCAATGGATCATGGAAGGATAGGAAGGTGGCTGGAAGGCAGTTTGATTTACTGATTTACTGATTTACTGTTTTAGGGTATGTAAAAATGCAAATTTTTTACGTTATAAACATAAAATGAAAGAAATTTTAGTTAACACCAAATGATTAAAGAAAATAAAACAAAAAGAAATAAAAGTTTTTAAAAATATATAGATTCTTTTTAAATAAAAATAAATAAAAGTTTTTGAGATATGTTATACAAAATATGACTTGAATCAATAGATCAATAGATCAATAGATCAATGGATCATGGAAGGGTAGGAGGGTATGGAGGACAGTTTGATTTACTGATTTACTGCTTTACTGATTTAGGGTGTGTAAAAATGCAAATTTTTTAAGTTATAAACATGAAAAGAAAGAAATTTTAGTAAAAACAAAATATTTTAAAGCAAATAAAACAAAATAAATAATTTTTTTAGTAAAAACATAATGTTTAAAGAAAACAAAACAAAATAAATAAAAGTTTTTGTGATATGTTATACAAAATATGACTTGAATCAATAGATCAATAGATCAATAGATCAATAGATCATGGAAGGGTAGGAGGGTGGCTGGATGGTTTGATTAACTGATTTACTGATTTACTGCTTTAGGGTATGTAAAAATGCAAATTTTTTAAGTTATATACATGAAAAGAAAGAAATTTTAGTTAAAACAAAATATTTTAAACAGAATAAGCAAAAATAAATAAAAAAATTTTTAGTATAAACATAATGTTTAAAGAAAACAAAACAAAATAAATAAAAGTTTTTGTGTTATGATATACAAAATATGACTTGAATCAATAGATCAATAGATCAATAGATCAATAGATCAATAGATCAATAGATCACGAATGAGTAGGAGGGTATGGAGGACAGTTTGATTTACTGATTTACTGCTTTACTGATTTACTGATTTACTGATTTACTGATTTACTGTTTTAGGGTATGTAAAAATGCAAATTTTTTACGTTATAAACATAAAATGAAAGAAATTTTAGTTAACACCCAAATGTTTAAAGAAAATAAAACAAAAATAAATAAAAGTTTTTAAAATATATAGATTCTTTTTAAATAAAAATAAATAAAAAAATAAATAAGTAAATAACATTAACTTTTAACAAAACAAAATAAATAAAAGTTTTTGAGATATGTTATACAAAATATGACTTGAATCAATAGATCAATAGATCAATAGATCAATGGATCATGGAAGGATAGGAAGGTGGCTGGAAGGCAGATTTTTTACGTTATAAACATAAAATGAAAGAAATTTTAGTAAAAACAAAATATTTAAAGAAAATAAAACAAAAATAAATAAAAGTTTTTAAAATATATAGATTCTTTTTAAATAAAAATAAATAAATTTTTATAGTAAAAACATAATGTTTAAAGAAAACAAAACAAAATAAATAAAAGTTTTTGTGTTATGATATACAAAATATGACTTGAATCAATAGATCAATAGATCAATAGATCAATAGATCATGGAAGGGTAGGAGGGTATGGAGGACAGTTTGATTTACTGATTTACTGATTTACTGTTTTAGGGTATGTAAAAATGCAAATTTTTTAAAGTTGTAAACATAAAATGAAAGAAATTTTAGTAAAAACAAAATATTTAAAGAAAATAAAACAAAAATAAATAAAAGTTTTTAAAAATATAATGTTTAAAGAAAACAAAACAAAATAAATAAAAGTTTTTGTGTTATGATATACAAAATATGACTTGAATCAATAGATCAATAGATCAATAGATCAATAGATCATGGAAGGGTAGGAGGGTATGGAGGACAGTTTGATTTACTGATTTACTGCTTTACTGATTTACTGATTTACTGATTTACTGATTTACTGATTTACTGATTTACTGATTTACTGATTTACTGTTTTTGGGTATGGAAAAATGCAAATTTTTTACGTTGTAAACATACTTTACCAGCAAATTAAACAAAACAAAACAAAAATAAATAAAAGTTTTTAAAAATATATAGATTCTTTTTAAATAAAAATAAATAAAACTAAAATAAAATAAGTAAATAGAAACTTACAAATTTAGAAAAGCGAAATGTATATATTAAATATGAACGACCTTAGAAATTCCAAGACATGTCGGCAATTGACTTGATATATATATATATATATATATATATATATATATATATATATATATATATATATATATATATATATATATATATATATATATATATATATATATATATATATATATATTCAGATATATGCTGCTTATATATATATATATGCTCTTTTTCTCTGCTATAATATATATATATATATATATAGTTTTCTCAGTTATATATATAGTTAGTTAGTTAGTTAGTTAGTTAGTTAGTTAGTTAGTTAGTTAGTTAGTTAGAGAGAGTATTCTTATATGTATGTATGTATGTATGTGTTTCTTCAGCTTCGTGTAACAGGTGTTGAACTGTATTCTTGTTAGTGCAAGAACAAAGAACTGGTGTCAATTACAAGAACATCTGGTGCGTTGTTCAACTTACCCTATGTATAAACGTAATAATTGGCAACTGATACCTTACCCCTTTAGGCTTAACTGATAATTCCTTTGTCAATAGCTTAGACCCATTCTTAAGAAAAGTCATAAATTTTTACTCCTGTCATTTAAAGGTAATTAAAATGTCAAATGAAAATTAATTGCCTCTTTCTTTCTTTTAAACACGAAAGGAAAAACCATTAAATCTCCCCTTCTTACAAAAAGTCATAAATTTTTAAACCTGTCATTTAAAGGTAATTAAAATCATTTCTCTCCCTTCTTGAATTCCCACGCCCTATGTATAAACGTAATAATTGGCAACTGATACCTTACCCCTTTAGGCTTAACTGATAATTCCTTTGTCAATAGCTTAGACCCATTCTTAAGAAAAGTCATAAATTTTTACTCCTGTCATTTAAAGGTAATTAAAATGTCAAATGAAAATTAATTGTTTCTTTCTTTCTTTTAAACACAAGGGAAAAACCATTAATTAGCTCTTATTTCCAAAGTCTTTGTTATTTTACGTCGTAAATTTTTAAAACCTGCCAATTAAAAGTAATTGGTTTGAAAACAAAATGTATTCGTCTCTCTCCCCTCCTTAAAAAGATAATTAATCTTTTAGACTTAAAAGGTAATTAAAATCCTTTCTCTGGTTCAATCCCCTTCTCCCCCCTCTCTCCCTCCTTCTCTTCTCCCCTCTATTTTCCCCTCTCTACAATATTTTTAAAATCAGTTGATGGCGAGCGATTGAACGGAGCAGACGTGGTGCTGCTTCAGCGGCCTCTCGCGAGGGGCGTAACCGACGCGAAAAGACGCCGCGGAAACATACATGCGTGCGCGCGCATACTTACGTATACGTATATATATATATATATATATATATATATATATATATATATATATATATATATATATATATATATATATATATATATATATATATATATATATATATATATATATACTGCTGCTGCTGCTGCTGCCTCTTCCATCGTTCGGATGAATGGTGGGGGGTGCAGGAGTGCGGGTGTGTGCGTGTGCGTATGCGTGTATTCTCTCTTGCATGAACGGATTCTCTAAGCATGTACATATTCTCTAAGCATGTACATATTCTCTAAGCATGTACATATATATATATATATATATATATATATATATATATATATATATATATATATATATATATATATATATATATATATATATATATATATATATATATTTTTTTTTTTTTTTTTTTTTTTTTTGGGGGGGGGTTCCAGTTTCCAGTTTCCAGTTCCTGGAAACCAATTAGTCATTTCCAGGTTCCTGGAATCCTTCCAGGATTCCAGGATTTCCAGGATTCCAGTCCCGTTCAATATGGCCCCCCTACTACTTATATATATATATATATATATATATATATATATATATATATATATATATCTATATATATGTATATAAATGCTCATCTATCGTATATATAAACATCAACAAATATTACTATATACTATATATATATATATATATATATATATATATATATATATATATATATATATATATATATATATATATATATATATATATATATATATATATATATATATATATATATCGTGTATATGTAGAACTGTACGTGAACCGCATTAGTAAAAATTGATGTGGAAAAGTGCAATTTAATTTCGGACTCGGCGTCACGAAACAAATTAAGTGATAAATTGCAAAGCGTTGAAACGACGCACAATTGATGATATTAATAAGAAAGGCAGCAGGATTTTTATATCTTCCATCGAGAACTGAGAAGGTGCTTTATTATTGAATGATTTCATTTTCGTTTTTTTTTTCTTCTGTTTTTTTTTCTTGTTAATGGACTAATAGAATTTGGCGTTTATTTTGATAATTAACAAATTGGGATACAAATTATACTTAGCCTTTATTTCGTTCGTATAACTATTAACAAACATACACACACACACGCACACACACACACATATATATATATATATATATATATATATATATATATATATATATATATATATATATATATATATATATATATATATATATATATATATATAAATAAAAATATATATATATATATATATATATATATATATACTCTTTATATATATATATATATAAAAGGCAAAAGCATTACTTGGTTTATGATATTTTGACGTTTTCGATTAAATATTTTATAATCTACTTTAATCTTTTAAAAATACATTAATTTATTTACTAAGCTAAATCTTAAACTTTATTCTTCATAAGTTCTAACATGGCTTAACAAAAACCAAAATTTAACAAAACATTTCTCTGATAAAAGGTAAAAATACTTTTATTTACGACATAGTAAAATTATGATTTAGAAATTTTAGAGGTAATAACTGTAATTTTAAAGATCAAGCATTGTTCTGGTATTGTAATTGTTTTAATTTTGATGTGTCCATGTACTAAATGTTCAGAAAATTTATGACCGTGTGTGACAAAATAATTACACCAATCACCAATATCGTATATATATATATATATATATATATATATATATATATATATATATATATATATATATATATATATATATATATATATTTATGTCTCTATATTTATAATATATATATATATATATATATATATATATATATATATATATATATATATATATATATATATATATATATATATATATATATATATAAATATATATATATATATCGTCGGGAGGGGTTAATTGCGAAAGTAAAATTCGTGGGGTGAATGGGGACACTAAATATAAAAAGAAAAAAATAAATAAATTTTTTTTTGCTCATTCAATAGCCATGCGGTAGTACTACAAGTTTTATTTAGATTATCTTAAATTCTAGAGAATTTTTATATTTTAAAAAAAATTATAATGTATTAGGGGAGGAAATTTTCTTAAATAGAATTTCACTTTTGAAAAATGTGTTTTTCTTAACTTTGTTATAAAATGAAAAGTTGTGGATGGATTTTAATTATTTTTTCAGTTTATACAGTTGTGTATGTCAGCTTTAAACTAATAAAGTAAATATCTTTGTTTCAAACATTACATAATGGTTAAATAATCTGGAACACCTTCCTTTTACTATTTTCCAACGACCTTTGACCTTCAGACTTTCAAACTCCGTGTATATAGGGGGGGTGTCGGCCTTTAAAATGAATCCACTGCGGGAACTTCCCTCAACTCCTCAACTCTGATGAAATTAAGTAGTCCTTTCTCCATTGCTCACCAGAGAATATATATATATATATATATATATATATATATATATATATATATATATATATATATATATATATATGTATATATATACTACTATATATATATATATATATATATATATATATATATATATATAACTGAATTTACAATAACTTTAAAAACTTTTATTTTTAGGAGAAAATATGAATTTTAATTTTAGAAATTAAATAACGTTGCTAAAACAATTGAAAGGTAAAAGAATCATGAATGATGATGATGATGATGATGATGATGATGATGATGATGATGATGATGATGATGATGATGATGATGATGATGATGATGATGATGATGATGATGATGATGATGATGATGATGATGATGATGATGAATAATAATAATAATAATAATAATAATAATAATAATAATAATAATAATAATAATAATAATAATAATAATAATAATAATAATAATAATAATAATAATAAAGGAAACATTTAAATACATAAATAATATAAAAAATTATATTTTATGATTCTCTCTAAATATAATAAAATTTTATAGAAATTCCTTATTTTTCGGTTTGTGTGCCGATTTTGTCATTTATATATACATTGAGTTCCCAGTACATTTCTGATATTAATAACTCTGAAGCTTAAAAATCATAACCTTAGAACAACTGGAAAAGGATGAATGTTCTGTTATGACAAATGACATTTAAAACAACTGAAAGGAAGGTTTTCTGCTGTGCCGATTGATATTAAAAACAATTGGAAAAGGAAGATGTCTTGTTGTGCCGAATGACATTTAGAACAACTGAAAAAGGAAGAAAGTTCTGTTTTGCCGAATGATATTTAAAACAACTGGAAAAGGAAGATGTTCTGTTTGCCAAAGGATGTTTAAAACAACTGGAAAAGGAAGAGTTTTTTTTGTGCCGAATGACATTTAGAACAACTAGGAATGGAAAAAGGAAGATGTTCTGTTTTGCCGAATGATATTTAAAAGAACTGGAAAAGGATGAGGCTCTGACTTGCCGAATAATATTTAGAACAACTGAAAATGAAGATATTCTGTGGTATCGAATAATATTTAGAACAAGTGGAACAGGAAGATATTCTCTTTTGCCGCGTGATATTTAGAACAACTGTAAAAGGAAGATGATCTGTTGTGCCGAATGTTATTTAAAACAGCTAGAAAAGGAAGTTTTTTGTGCCGAATGATATTTAGAACAACTGCATATGGAAGACGTTCTATTGTGCTGAATTATATTTAGATCAACTGGAAAAGAACATATTATGTTGTGCTGCATGATTTGATTTTTGCAAAAGAACAGAAGCGAGTTGAGTTGTGCGTATCATCGACTGTTCAAAACTCTTCATGACGATTACAGCTGAAACTATAGAGTTTACATTAGAATAGTTGGAAATATTGAAACAGTTCGACTAGTTTATAGATATAATTGGAATGGAAAATATGAAGGTGAAATTAATAGAACAGAAATTCCTGGAATAATGTAAAGTAAATAATTTGGTTACACGCAACAAGATTTCAGCAAACAACAAAAAGGCTCATTCAATGTTTTGTGTGGCCAATATTGTTGCAAGGATGCTAGTTAAAAACTTTTAGACAAGGCAAATTAAAAGTCAGAGTCAGCTGAAGTGAGATTTCGCGAAAAGATTGCTTTAACATTACCGAAAGAGCAAGAAATGAGAAAATACACAAAGAATTAAAATAAACCTTGGCATCGGAGTCAGAATATTTTTTTTTTTTTTTTTATTCCAATTCCGACACCGTCTCAATTATTTTAATATAGTCCGGTTCCGACTACAACATTTGCTCCATCAGTTTACAATAATGCAACATCGGTTTTAAATCTTTTTATCTTATAATAATTACTTCTTTTTATCCCACTTCGATTCCAAGCAATTTATTTTTTAACTCTATCTCCGGTCCTACCAAAAACTTTGCAATACCGCAGCTCTGGCATTGCATCCCTGAAATAAATACTCCAAGAGAAATAATAAAGCAAACAAGAAAAAACAGACATTGAATAATAACTTCGGTTTTGAACAACTAAAATAATGTAAGTCTTTCTTTTATTAGAGGGATGTAGCGATTAAGAGGAAAATCTATTATCAAATACACAGTTGGATGAGTTTGTTAAAGTTCTTGTTGAAAAGTACACAAAAAGTTGACAATTTAATTAAGGGACAAGTGAAAGGGAAGTGTGGTTTCCTTGATAGTTTAATACTTTTTTTATTCCAAGTATATACAGCAATATATATATATATATATATATATATATATATATATATATATATATATATATATATATATATATATATATATATATATATATATATATATATTGAATCTACTTAATCTGGATGTTGTTTGGGTAGAAACAAAAATACAAAAAGGGAAGTGGCATACAAAGAGAAAAGGAAACAAAATTCAGATGAATCGTGTTACATTGTTATTGGATTGATGAATTTATATCTGAATAATTCTTTTTGAAAGAAGGAGATGAATATAAAGAACAAAAGAAGATAAACTAGGGAAAAAAATCATAAAAACAATGATTTTTCATTTAATTTTTTTTTATATATATAGA
>JABUQX010044225.1:72500-75000 GCA_015478945.1 Trachelipus rathkii | reverse complement strand
GATATGTGTTATGTCTGTTATAGTGGTCTTTCTCTTCTTATCTGGGGGATTCATTCTCGAAGGACTAGCCTGGAATAAATTTTTTTAAATGAGAATATATATTAAATAATAAAAAAAAATCTTACTTAGCTGAATAAGTATTGATTTGAAAAAAAAAAAACGGATAATGATACAACAGGATCTAACGAAATGTGTCTTAAAGTATTGATCGTAAGAGCTCTTGATTATGAATACCCCCTCGAGTAGCTCACTGATTTATATATAACTCAGCTCCCAAGTCTATACAGTGCTGTCAAATCACCTCTGTATGATACGCAGTTGCCAGATTTACCAGTTTGTTTAATAAATATAATAAGTATTGCATCACTTTATGTAAATGGTTAAAGCATAAAATCATTTTCATGTTTCATGTTGAAATTTTCTGAAAGGGAGGTGTAGTCTAAAAAGAGATAAGCTTAAAAATAAAATTAGTATTGATATGTTAGAGACATGCTTGAAAAAACGTGTGACTAGGTTACGTTTTGCATGTAATGTTAGTTACTTACTATTGGCAAGTATGGAACTTTGTTAATGATAGCAGTTTATTCGGACTTAAGATGTGTCAGGTTTGTCGTTGTACATTATTTTCTTAGTTCATGTTACGTTATGTTAGTTTTATTGATGTGGAAACTTTATTACGTTAGAGTATATTCGTTGATCAGTATAATTAACCAATGTTGTGATAAATTTTAGTTAAATGTTACTGAGTCAGTGTAAGATTAACGTTAATATGTTAGAGATATGCTTGAAAAAAGTAAGATTAGGTTACGCTTTGCATACCATGTTAGTTGCTTTACAGGTGTTAAGTGTGGAGCTTTGTTAATGTTAACAGTTTATTTGTGTGTAAGTTGTGTTAGGTTTGTCTTTTTGCATTATTTTCTTAGTTCATGTTACGCTATGTTAGTTTTATTGATGTGAAAACTTTATTACGTTAGCATACTTTCGCTGCTCTGTATGATAATTAACCAATGTTGTGGGAAATTTTAGTTAAATGTTACTGTGTTAGTGTAAGATTAACGTTAATATGTTAGAGTTATGCTTGAAAAAGTAAGATTAGGTTACGTATTTGCATGCTATGTTAGTTGCTTTACTGGTGTTAAGTGTGGAACTTTGTTAATGTTAACAGTTTATTCGTGTTTAAGGTGTGATAGGTTTGTCTTTGTACATTATTTTCTTAGTTCATGTAACGATATGTTAGCTTTATCGATGTGGAAACTTTGTTACGTTAGCATACTTTCGCTGCTCTGTATGATAATTAACCAATGTTGTGATAAATTTTAGTTAAATATTCCCATGTTAGTGTAAATTAACATCGTTATGCTGGAGATATGCTTGACAAAGTAAGAATAGGTTACGTATTTGCATGCTATGTTAGTTACTTCACAGGTGTTAAGTGCTGTACTTTGTTAATGTTAACAGTTTATTCCTGCTTAAGATGTGTTATGTTTGTCTTTGGGCATTATTTTCTTAGTTCAGTTGATGGTATGTTAGCTTTATTAATGTGGAAACTTTATTATGTTAGCATACTTTCGCTGGTCTGTATGATAATTAACCAATGTTGTGATAAATTTTTGCTAAATGTTACTGTGTTAGTGTAAGATTAACGTTAATATGTTAGAGTTATGCTTGAAAAAGTAAGATTAGGTTACGTTTTGCATACCATGTTAGTTGCTTTACTGGTGTTAAGTGTGGAACTTTGTTAATGTTGACTGCTTATTCCTGCTTAAGATGTGTTATGTTTGTCTTTGGGCATTATTTCTTAGTTCAGTTGAATGGTATGTTAGCTTTATTAATGTGGAAACTTTGTTATGTTAGCATACTTTCGCTGGTCTGTATGATAATTAACCAATGTTGTGATAAATTTTTGCTAAATGTTACTGTGCTAGTGTAAGATTAATGTTAATATGTTAGAGTTATGCCTGAAAAAGTAAGAATAAGTTACGTTTTTGGATGTTATGTTAGTTACTTTACTGTTGTTAAGTGTAGAACTTTGTTAACGTTTACAGTTTATTCCTGTTTAAGATGTGTCATGTTTGTCATTGTGTATTATATTCTTAGTTTAGATGATGCTAAGTAATCTTTATTAATGTGAAAACTTTGTTACGTTGACATATATTGATTGATCTTTGTATAAAGAACTTGATTTTATGTTATGTTTATCCAAAATGATACTCAAAATGTGACTTGAATCAATAGATCAATAGATCAATAGATCAAGGATGGTCAGGAAGGTGACAGGAAGGTAGATGGATGGTGTTTGATTTAGTGATTTACTGCTTTAGGGTATGTAAAACGTTACAATTTTAGTAAAAAATATGACCTTAATCAATAGATCAATAGATCATAGATGGTCAGGAGGGTGACAGGAAGGTAGATGGATGGTGTTTGATTTAGTGATTTACTGCTTTAGGGTATGTAAAACGTTATTTAGTAAAAAATATGACCTTAATCAATAGATCAA
>JABUQX010044225.1:22500-57500 GCA_015478945.1 Trachelipus rathkii | reverse complement strand
CTTCTTGATTATAATGGATATAATAACAAAATCTGCAAGAAATAAAAACAGCAGAAGTTACGTCCAAAGCTGAATACTTTTTTTTTTTTTTTTTTTTTTTTTTTTTTTTTTTTTTTTTTTTTTTTTTTTTTGCTTCCGTTCTATAAAATTAGTGAAAATTAGCTAATTTTAGTCTGAAAGAAACGAATATGACCTTAAAATTTTTTGAGATATACCGCATTACAATTATATTATGTATTAATGAGACTCGTTAAATAACCTACCTACTGATTTTGAAATGAGGTGTAGAAGTATTATAGTTTAAGAAATAATAATAATAATAATAAAAATAATTAATATTTTTTTTATAATTATAATAATAATAATAATAATAATAATAAAAATAATAAAATAATAAATAATAATATAATAATAATAATAATAATAATAATAATAATAAAAATAATAATAATAATTAATAATAATAATAATAATAATAATAATAATAATAATAATAATAATAATAATAATAATAATAATAATAATAATAATAATAATAATAATAATAATAATAATAATAATAATAATAATAATAATAATTAATAAGTGAATTTATAATAATAATATAATAATAATAATAATAATAATAATAATAATAATAATAATGAATAATAATAATAATAATAATAATAATAATAATAATAATAATAATATTAAAATAATAATAATAATAACAATAATAATAATAATAATAATAATAATAATTAATAATAATAATAATAATAATAATAATAATATAAGAATAGTAATAATAAAAAGAAATAAAATAATAATAATAATAATAATAATAATAATAATAATAATAATAATAATAATAATAATAATAATAATAATAATAATAATAATAATAATAATAATAATAATAATAATAATATAATAAAATAATAATAATAATAAATAATAATAATAATAATAATAATAACCTTAAATTGCAAAGGATTGTTTAAACAACACTTTATGAAAGTTATAGTAACTTACTAAGTTATTTGATCACCTTTTCTTCGCTTGCCGCTTATTCGTCTCTCCTGGAGTTTCCCTTTTAAGGTCCAACAGTAGTCTGCAAGCATAGATGTATTCCATTAACTCATTGTATCTTTGTTCTAAGACTGAAATGTCCTGATACAATTGCTCTGGAGAAAATCCAGATGTGAATCGAGAAAGTGAATTTTGAGCGACATGTTGCAACCAAGCTTATGAAACTTATCTAAAAGGTTGTTCACAATCTCAATATAGTTTTCAACCCTTCTGAACCACGCTTTCAAATTCTTTCTCACAATTTGCGTATTTGTCTGAGGTTTTTGTTTTTTGGATCACGAATCTCGGGGCTAACAAAGACCCCCTCTTTAATTTTGGCGCCACTCTGCAGTGGAAACTTCTCCCTCAGATACTTGAACCCCTCTCCATCCTTATTCATCCCTTTCACAAAATTCTATATTAGTCCCGGTTTGATGTGTAAAGGAGGCACAAAATTTTATTTCATTCAACTAGAATGGTATGTTGTACATTTTTAATCCCAGGGCACAGATTCGTCGCTGGCTAGGTTTTCGTCTTGCTGTGCAAAAACTTTGCATGAACATCCCATTCACAAAGGTAGTAGCAGCAGCATTCTGTGTACCCTGATTGCATCCCTAGTAGTATACCTTTGACCTTTAGGTATCCACAGATATGCCATTGGTGTTCTTTATACATTTTTGACTCCAGAATTATTTTCATGTTTTCGAATGTTTCCTTCATATGGACATAAATGACCTACGGGAATAGAAAGAAGTGAAATACTATTGTATAGCTAAACGGTTTTTAAACTCACTTTTTGAGGAGTCTATCTATAAAAGTCTCCAGTCTTGTGAGTTGTAGACTAAGTTTAAAGAAGTCATCAAACCATTCACGTCAGAGCAAAATAAGAGGTTATTTATTTTCTTGAAGTACGATATCAAATCCTTTCCCCACTTCCATTCACAGTTACCTTCACATCAGATTGGAGAAGATTCCAAAGTTGGAGCCTTGAGCCAAGAATTCGGCTGTGTCCTTTGGAAGATCTGCATCTCGAATTAGGTTACTTAATTCACCCTGAGTAAGTTTGTGTGGCTCACTTGGGTTAGCATGTGGAAAATCAGGATCCCATGATATTGAAAGCTCAGGTGTTTCCTTCCTTGTACTTTCCTCATCAACACCAACCTGCAATTGATACTCTTCTGGAGGCTGAGGTACTGGCAGATCATCTCCATGTAGAAATGGCCGGATAGCAGATTGAATGTTTGGGTATTTCACCATCTACTTCTTTTTTCTCGACACACCATGTTGCAGCGGTAGAATCGAACAAAAACAACAGTAATCTGTATAATTTTTAGGCTCCAGCAAGATCACTGGGACGGCAAAACTCATTGAACGACTCATTTTTAGTTCTCCAACCACGAAGAGTCACTGAAAATTAATTGGAGCAAATGTTAGATGCACAAAACTTGTCCTTATCTCCTGCCTTGACGCCGAAATAATAGGAATCAAGCGGTTTTAACCTATATAGGAATAAGCGGTTTTAACCTATATAATATATATATTATATCATAATATATTATAGTATATATATATATTATATAATATATATATATATAATTATTATATATATATATATATATATATATATATATATATATATATATATATATAAATTGTTATTGTTAATTGTTATTGTTATTGTTATTGTTATTGTTATTGTTATTGTTATTGTTATTGTTATTGTTATTGTTATTGTTATTGTTATTGTTATTGTTATTGTTATTCTCACCACATAGCCCCAATCCCGAGATCGGAAATATTCTCAATATAGATATATATGGGTGTGTGTGTGTGAGTGTGTATCACAAACAACCAACCATCTTTCAGAGTAGCCACGAGAGAAATGAAACAAATGCACAGGTGCTGGCTTGACCGCAGCCAGGGTTGCAACCTTACTTGACAAAAATTTCCAGTGTTTTCTGATTAAGAACTTTATTTTCCAAAAGTTGATAAAAATGCTCTTACGTCAACATAAGCAACCTGTATCTTTCAAACTAGATCTTATTGAGCATTTTAAAGGCCATATTCGGATTTTCCAAACTAAAATGTGTTAGAATTGCGCATTTTCATGCTGAAGGGTTTGTTGTAACAGTATAATAATAATAATAATAATAATAATAATAATAATATAATAATAATAATAATAATAATAATAATAATATAAATAAATAAGAATCAATAATAATAAAAATGAATAATACCTAAATAATAATAATAATAATAATAATAATAATAATAATAATAATAATAATAATAATAATAATAATAATAATAATAATAATAATAATAATAATAAATAATAATAATAATAATAATAATAATAATAAAGATATAATAAATATAAATAATAATAACAATTTAATAGCTCCTAATGTGCCATAAATGAGGTAATAATAATACTCACACTGTCGTAATCATATTAATAGTAATAATATAATATAATAATATAGTCATAAAAATAAAGATCTAGAAAATAGATCTAATTAAAATGAATTAATACAAAAAAATAACTAAAAAAAACATTAAAGTGTTAAAAAAGAGTATGTAAAAAAAATAAACTACAACCAAAAAAAACGTGGAAAAATATAAAAATAAGGGACACTGCAAAACAAATTAAGAAATGTAAAGGAAAAGAGAAAAAGAAAAGAAATAACTTTAATAATTAAAAATACCTAGAAATTAACAATTAATAATAATTAACAATTAATTATTTTTTAATTATTATTAATTAATTAATAATTAATGTGTAATAATTATTAAATACATTTAAAAAAAAAAGAAACATATTTTAAAATAAAAATAATATAAAGAGATGGAAAGAGAAGGACTTGCATGAAGAGGTGAAACTCAAGGAGGTTAATTTCAGGCAGAGATCAACAAACAAATAAGATTAAAGGCTAATTACTAATAAGTCTTCCATTTCCCTTTTCAATAATTATTTAATTAAACACACACACACACCACACACCACACACACACACACATAGGTTATATCCTATTATAATATATATTATATATATATATATATATATATATCTTATAGTATATTATATATATATATCTATATAATATATACTATATATACATATATATGATATATATGTATATATATATATAAATATATATATATATATATATTATATATATATTATATTATAATATATATATATATATAATATAAATATATATATATACATATGATATATATATAATATATATATATATATTAGTATATAATATATATTATAAATAATATATAATATAATATATATAATATTTTATAATAATATGTAGAAATTTAATATATTTACTGTACAATATCAACTCTACTATATCCAATATGATATATATAATATATATATAGTGATATATAATATATATCTATATAATAAACTATATATTAATATAATATTAATAGTATATTTATTATTATATATATACATATATATATATATATAGTATAGTATATATATATTCTATATTATATATACTTTATAACTAGTATATATATATATATATTATATATATATATATATATATAATAATATATACTATATCAATCTGTATATTATATATATTAATCATAATATATTATATTATTACTGTATTATATACAGAGCACGTTAGAGGATAACGTTCTAATATTATTATAGCTTAGGGTGGTGTAGTGTGTTCGTGCTTCATTGAGTTCTTTCAGGATTATTATATATATATATACTTATATATAATATATATATATTATATACATTATATATATATATATATAATATTTATATATATTATATATATATTATATATTATATATTACTATCATATATATATATATATATATATATTATACTATTACTTCGTCTTACGTCTCCCCTCAAGGAGGCCTCGAGAGCTGTCAGCGGAGACAACATCGATTTCCACGCAGCTCCTTCAGAAGTATAACACATCCCCATCAGTGGCGATCGCGGGCAGTCCATGTTTCTCAAGGTTCTTCCACACAATCTTTCCAATCAACTGTCATCTTTACTCCCTCAACTCTCCACCACCACTTCTACTTCGCGAACTCGTTCTCGACGGCTCCTTACTATTGCCCCACCATCTCAGTGCTCCGCCGATCTAGTTGTTTTCAACAAGCACACAACCATCTCTCCTACCCATTCGTTTCTCCACTCTCTCGACCTTTGTCTTTCCCAGTAGCGACCCCGAGGTTCGCTACTTTCAGCAGCTTCGATCTTTTATCCTCTCGTGTTGTGATGTCGCTCAGTTTCTGAGCTCCATATAGTCAATGTGGGTACATTCATTGCTATCAAATATAATTTCTTCACATTTTATATCCATAACCCGATTCATTACATAATTGAATATAACGCTCTTATTGTTCTTCCGTATTTTTCCATTCTTGCCTACACTTCCCGTACACATCCTCCTTGCTTGTAAATAAGCCACCCAGGTAAACAAACTGGAGAGAATACACAACCATTTCTAATCTTTCATCATCAATGACGATCTCACTTTCTTTCTCCCTCATCCTCTCTAACCACTCTCATTATCACTGTCTTTTCTGTATTCATCTCTCTCTAAAACCCATCTCTAAATTTCTGTCAAACTTTCAAAGTCCTCTCAATACTCACTCTCCAACTCCAACATTTGCCAAATATCCGCATACTCAAAGCCATTATATTAACCATCCAGATTAGGAAATATACCTCTTTAAAACTTTTCTGAGTTATACATCTAAGTAAGCTATCAAGAGAAGGTGAGACGATTGGGCATAGATTACTGTCTGAACTCCCGTCCACTCAAACGTTTCTCATTTTCACATTTTTCCTGTTCTCACTTTACACTCACAACACTATACAAGCTTTTCTTTATTTTGCTCTCCTCAGATCTTTCAGTCAACCTCGAGTCGACACTTCCGCCAAGCGATCCTCCAACATGGCTCTGGGTACCATGGGTCAGAATGCCTTTCTTAAGTGTCCAAAGGTGAGAGGCATATGATGAGTAGTTCTTATTAAACTTCCTCAGCTCTTCTCCATACACTATTCTTAAAGCAAACAACAGATCCGTGGCTCCTGCTCTTAGCTGTACCGCATACTTGTTCCTCTCCAACTGTATCTCTATCATGGGGGCTCTTAATTTCTTTCAAAATCCTTTCGTACACTTTCGGTATTGTCCAATAAAGCTATTCCTCTATATTTTCCACAATCTCCAGTATCACCTTTTCCTATAAATGGGTAAAACAACTATTCTCCCCATCTACCGGGAACTACAACCTCCATCCAGCATTTTATTAAAAAGTTCCAGTATTTTCTTCTTCAATTCTTCCCCTCCTTCCCTATCAACTCTATCGAAATTCCATCTTCGCCCGGCGCTTTTCCTTTCTTCTTTTTGACAAAGCTTCCTCTATAATTCTCATCCATCGTTATCCGATTCACTCCTTCCACTCCTCTCCCATATATTGCTCCTTCTTCCACATTCCTCCTCTCTTCTAACCCATTATTAAGGAGTTATCTCATCATATACGTACCAAATAAATATTCCAGTCCACCCTCCCTACTTAGCTCATCGCCTCATTATTCAACTTCTTCTGTGAAGTAAGTACCCCTTCCTTCTTTTTGAGTCACTTATACAAAGCTTTTTGTATTGACTTTTTTATATTGTTTTTGCCAAGCTTGAAAAATCTTCTTCTTTCTCCCTCTGCATCTCTAAACAATTCTTCTTGCCATCCTTTCGCACTCAGCCTTTTGCCTCCTCTTCACCTATCTCTGCTCTGTTTCTGCTATCACATATTCAGCTTTTCTCTGTTCTGTTCTTCCCCTCACCACGCTTCTCATTGTCTATCCATGTTCTTTTCGCCCACTGCTCTCTTCACATGTTCATTCCACCACATAGTGTGTTTCTTTCTCGTTCCTCCATAACACGTTGACACTCGCGTTTCTTCGGGTTTTTACTAATAATTTTCATGCACATTCCGTGTTTGTTTCCCTCCAACATTCGTCCAACTTCTTCCTTTATTTTCTCCATCTCTTCTCTCTTCCCTCCTTAACCTCTTTTCAGGGCTTCAACTTATACTTTCCTTTTTTTCTCTTCCACCTGCCACTTTGTTTCCTTACCTCAGTCTGGCACCACCGAATTCTCATGATCTGTTGAGTCAAGCTGACATCAGGACACTTTAACATCCTCAAAGCACTGCTCTGTTGCCGATATATGAAATAATCTATAATGGATTTTTTGGTCAAAACTTTCGGTTGTTTTGATTCCATCTACATCTCGTGATCTTATGAGATTCTCTGTGGAGTAAAATCTCATTCATAATTTTAAATTTTTCTCATGCATATACATATGAGGCCTCTCTCCTCTGGGTTTTCTGTTCTCGTTTTTCTCATGTTGGACGCCAATATTCTCATCCACCTCATTTCTTCCTCTTTCATATATTATAGTATTAAGTACTATATATAATATATATATATATAATAATTTAATATATTATATAGTATTATATATATATATTATCTAATATACTATATATATCATTATTTATTTAATATTATATATATATATATTAAAATAAATATATATATATATATATATTATTATAATATATATATCTATATAATATATATATATATATATAATATAATATATTATATATATTATATATATATATATATATATAATATATATATATATAGTAAATATATTATTATATATATATATATAATTATATATATATAGAACAAATATATATATTATATCACATAATATACTTAATAAATATATGTATACTAATTATAATATGTTTATATTATATAATAGTACCTATATACTAATATATTATATATACTATATGAATACTACTTATAGTTCAATATTTTATAGGTTGACTGCTTGGGTTAAATAAGAGCTTTCTAAACTACTCGTGCATATTTCAAATTGCAATGTGAAAAATTTTCACGTGTTTATTGGAAAAATTCAAACTAAGGAATATAAAAATAAGACTTTCGCAAGTTACGATGTTGTTTCTTTGTTCACCAATGTACCCGTAGCTTTAACTCATACGTTATTGGAGGAATTTTTGGAAGAAAATGAATTTCATTTTTCTTTAAAGTTTGGTATGATTAAAGAACTGAGCAAAATCATTTTGGATCATGCTTTCTTTGAGTTTGATGGTAGTTTTTTCAAACATGTTGAAGGCCTAAGCATGGGTTCCCCGCTGTTTCCAGTATTGAGTAACATATTTATGTAGCTTTTCGGGAGAAAATATTTGGATGATATTTTCAAAAGTTGGGACTTAACATGGGTGCGATATGTGGACAATGTTTTTGTAATAATAGACAATAAATTCAATTGTGAAAATTTGTTAGGTTTAATAAATGGATTTGTACCGTCTATTAAGTTTACTTTGGGGGCTTAGCTTTTTTAGATGTTTATATGAGGAGATATGTTGATGATTATATAAAATTTAAAGTACACAGGAAATCAACCCACATGGATTCATATATACATTGGTATTCATCCCATTCCACTTATATTAAGAAAGGTGTTGGATAGGGTCAATTTTTAAGAGCCTATAAAATATACAGTCCTTAGTATTTGGGCAATGAAATAAAATATATTAAAAACGTGTTTAATCCCTAAATTACCCGTATTTTTCATCAGAAAGGTTTCAGCATTCGCAAGAAAAAGATTTTATGATACTTTGGGGGGAAATCTTTTAAAACTGAGAATATTAATTTACCTAAATGTTTTAGATTTCGATGCAAAATTAAATATCTCAAATAATGCAAATCTTGTAGAAACAGTGCCAACTACATTGAAAAAGGTATTAAAACCAATACCTAAGCATGAAAATAATAACGTTGGTGTTTATAAAGTCGAATGTGGAGGATTCAAGAAAATTTATATAGGAGAAACAACTGATTTTAAAAGGAGAAAATGTCAGCATGTTTATAGTTTGAGAATGGATGATTTAAATTCAGCTTTGTCCACGCATAGAAAGAAGCTAGGAAAAATCATCACATAAGGATAACCCTAGAAAATTGTTTGAACCTTTTATGATAAAGAATACCAATAATATAAAATATTAATAAAGGTTCTTTTAACGCATTGATTTGTTAACAAATAATATTTTAAAGAAGTATTCCTTTATTAAGAGTAAACTTTCCTTTATTGACGATTTTGTGATGTAACTGCCATGTTGACTGTGTACATAGTTTTACTTTCGTATTTTTTTTCACTCTTTTAATCATTTGTATTCTGTCGCTTGAAAGAGAGAGTCGAGTTCTGGCTTCGAAAGCTTGTGCCTTTATCTATTTATGATTTTTTATTGGTTCTTTTTATAAAATAG
Source organism: Trachelipus rathkii (assembly GCA_015478945.1). Taxonomy (NCBI): domain Eukaryota; kingdom Metazoa; phylum Arthropoda; class Malacostraca; order Isopoda; family Trachelipodidae; genus Trachelipus; species Trachelipus rathkii. Next base: position 48,070 of record JABUQX010044225.1, on the reverse strand, counting down.
TTTTAATGTATAGTTTTTATTAAATTTTTTCTTGCAAAGTATTTTTTTGAAATTTTATCTTCCACATTTATATATATATATATATATATATATATATATATATATATATATATATATATATATATATATGTATAATATATTATATATATAATATATATATATATATATATATTATAATATATATATACATATATATAATTTGCCAGAGTTTACTTTAGGACAGGCGTGTAATTAGAGAACTACAAATCCTGCACTAAAACAAATGACATTTTTGTAATCAGTTGACAATTTTAGACAAGAATTTAATAGTTTTTTTTAGAGGCTCGTGTCCGACGGGGGACAGAGGGGGGACTCCCCTCGTCGTCCTCCGGTAGACCAAAAGACCCCGACTCCTAACATCTTTGAGGTTTAACCGGGGGTATTGCTTTAGTTAAAAAAAAAATTAACGTATTTTCTACCCTTATTTCTATGCGCAAACGAGAGCATGATAAAAAAGCAATCTCTGGCAACTCAGAACTTTGAACTCCTTGTGTTGCATTTCGGCTGTTGTCTTACAATTTACTTATAATATTACAAATTTGAAAATCTAATTTTAAGCCTTTTTCTATTTTTTTTTTTTATTACATTTTCTGAACTAAACTTCTTCGCTGATTACAAAAATATCATTTGTATTGGTGTATAATTTGTAGTTCTCTAATTACACGCCTGTCATAAAGTAAACTCTAATCATATATATATATATATATATATATTATATATATATATAGATATATATTATATATATATATAAAGTATATTTATATATATATATACTATAGTATTATATATATATATATATATATATATATTATAAGTATTATATATATATATATAATATATATATATATATATATATTATATTATATAATATATATATTATTATATATACTATATACAGTGGTGCCTTGACATACGAGTGCCTCAAATTACGAGATTTCTGAGATACGACTTGTCACTCGGTCGATTTTTTGCTTTGAATTGCGAGTCAAAATTTGAGGTACGCCGCCACTAGAGACTTTCAAGTATATTGAAAGAAAATACCAGAAAAAGTTGCAACTGTTCGTGATCGGAGCTATTAATGACACTTGCCTTAACTTATTTGCGAAACATTCTGAAAGGGATGAAGAAAGAAACTTCATTGGACAGATTTTTCTTGAAAGGACCTGCCAGTGTAAGTGCGGAGAGCGAGAGTAGTGATGTTACGTTTTGACCGCCTCCACTGATTTCTCAAAAAGTATAAGAGATATTTGCTTCAAACTTGGAATATTAATCTATATTATGGTGTTAAAGCTTCGAAACAGGGTAAATTTCAAGTCTCTAGGATGTATATAAGGGGTGGTCACCCCAGAGCGTAGCCGGCTACGCCGCGTCTTATGCCCTTTTGGCTTTCCAACCCCGAGATTGAGTTAAGCCTAACGTCTCGCAATCGAACCAGGTGCGCGAAGCGCGTGAGCGCGAGAGCGAGTGCGTGCGCGCGCATACACATACACACATTATTATTATTATTATTATTACATCGAAGATTCGATTCCGAAGGAAATCGAATTCTGAGGGGCGAAAAACGATTTTCCTGTAAGGAATCGTTTTTACGCATTCCGACTCTGCATTCCGCCGGGGTTGCTTCTTCGCAACCGGTTCTGACTCCGACTCCGAGTTAATAAACATTCGTATAACAACAATGTTGGTGTCCTTATATGGGTTATCGGATCCGTAGATCTCGAATATGAGGGTTATAAGACCGTATAGGGTGTCTAGGACCCCCTTGAGGGGCGTTCTGACTGAAAAAAAAGCACAGAGTGCAAAACAAAGGACGAAGGAGGAAGAAAGAAGGATGAAAGATGAATAAAGAAAGGAAAGAATGAAGAAGGACTCTGACTCAGGAAGAGTGGAGTTGACAACTGCACCGGCGCTGGCTCCGGTGCGGTGCCGAGTTATTAAATATTTGTGTAATGATACAATATTGGTGTCTTTATATATGTTATTGGACCTGTAGATTTTGAAAATAAAGGTTTCAGAACCATTAAGAAAAAAAAATAATAATAATAAATAAATAAATAAATAAATTAATAAAATTTTTATTTCTTTTTATGTTTTATAACTTACAAATTTAACATTTTTACATACCTAAAGCAGTAAATCATTTAATCAAACCACCCACCACGCTCCTGTCCAGTTGTGATCTATTGATCTATTTATCTATTGAGCTATTGATTAAGGTCAATTTTTTACTAAAATGTTCATGTTTACATACCTAAAGCAGTAAATCATTAAATCAAACCACCCAACCTACCCTCCCTTCCAGTTGTGATCTATTGATCTATTGATCTATTGATCTATTGATCTATTGATTAAGGTCAAATTTTTTACTAAAATTGTCATGTTTTACATTACCCTTAAATCAGTTAAATCAGTAAATCAAGCCATCCCACCTACCTTCCTGTTCCCAATCATGATTATTGATCTATTGATCTATGAATCTATTGATCTATTTGACTCTATTGATCTATGATCTATTGATCTATTGATCTATTGATTAAGGTAAATTTTTTACTAAAATTGTCATGTTTTACATTTACCTAAATCAGTAAATCAGTAAATCAAGCCATCCAACCTACCCTCCTGTCCAATCATGATCTATTGATCTACATTGATCTATGATCTAGTTGATCAATTGATCTATGTGACTATTGATTAAGGTCAAATTTTTGACAAAAATTAATTAGTTTTTTACATTACCCTAAATCAGTAAATCAGTAAAATCAAGCCATCAACCTGCATATCTGTCCATCATGATCTATTGATCTACTTGATCTATTTGACTATTGATCTTTGATCTAATTGGTTAAGGTCAAATTTTACATAAAATCTATCATGTTTTACATACCCTAAACAGTACATCAGTTAAATCAAAGCCATCCACCTAGCCATGCCACACTGCCCACCTTATCTATGATCTATTGATCTAGTTGAAATCTATGATTAAGGTCAAAATGTTTTACTCTAAATTGTCATGTTTTAACATACCTAAAAATCAGTAAATCAGTAAATCAAACCACAATCCAATCACCCTCCTGTCCATTCTTGATCTATTGATTCAGGTCACATTCGAGTATCATTTGGATAAACATAACATAAAACAAGTTCTTTATACAAAGATCCAATCATATATGTTGACGTAACAAAGTTTCCACATAATAAGGCTTACTTAGCATCATCTGAACTATGAATGTAACCACGACGACAAACCTGACACATCTTAAACAGAATAAATGGTTAACGGTTAACAAAGTTCCATATTAACAACAGTAAAGTTAACTAACAAAACATCCAAAAACGTAACTTATCCACACTTTTCAAGAATGTCTCTAACATAACAATGGTAATTTATATTAACATGGGTAATATTAACAAAATTTACCATAACCTTGTGTAATTATATACAGAGCAGCGAATGAGTATGCTACCGTACATAGTTTAAATTAATAAAGCCAACATAGCATTTACCAGAACTAAGAATATAATATACAACGCCAAAACCTGACACATCTTAAGCAAGAATAAACTGCGTAACCATTAAACAAAGGTCCAAACTTATAAACAGTAAAAGTAACTAACAAGCCATACAAAAACATAATCCATTAACACTTTATCAAAACCATATCACCAACGAGTAACAACGTTTTTTACATAACATAGTAATATTTACCAAAAATTTTATCATAACCTTACCTAACCAAGTACCATAATACCTAACAGATAAAGACAAACAAGTAAAGTTTACCTCAGTTAAAGCGGAAACTATGAACAGTAACAAACTGTAACACACAACAACACTAGACGAATCAAACAGCTTTCATTTAACAACTTATTTTTAATTAAAGCGAACATACGAGGGAAGTAAAACCAAAATAGTTGCAAACATAACAAAGTTTTTATCCAAACATACATAAAAATAACAAAGTTTTAACCAAACATAACCAAAAAATAACATTGAATAAAATTTCATAGTAAATTGTAATAGTTTACTGATGTTAAAGCTCTAAACAAGTAAATCAGTAAATCAAACACAATCCATCTACCCCCCTCCCTACCCATCCGTCCATGACCTTTTATTCTATTGATCTATTTGATTCATGTCATGTATTTCGAGTATCATTTCGACTAAACATAAACACAAAAATAAGTTGTGTTCTTGTATACTAAACCGTCGAATAGACGCTAACGTAGCGAAAGTTTTTACATTAATAAAGCTAACATAAAACATAACCTGAACTAAGAATATAATGTACAACGACAACCTAACACACCACACGTACGAATAAACTGCCAACATTAACATAGTTCCATACTTAACAACCACTAAAGTACCTAGCACAGCGTACAAAAACGTAACCTATTCACACTTGTCAGGCATAACTCTAACATATTATTGTTATTTTACATTAACAACACTACTGATTTACGTCGCATTTCGGAGTATCATTTCGGATAAACATAACAACAAAAAATGAGTTCTTGAAACTAACAACGAATATATGCTAACATAACAATTTTGTTGTCACATTAATAAAGCTAACATAGATAGCATCACTAAGAAAATAATGTAAAACGACAAACTTAACACAACTTACGCACTAATAAAATTAACATTAACAAAGTTCCACACTTAACACCAGTAAAGAACCTGGCATTGCATACAAAACGTAAACCTATTCCATACTTTTCCAAGCACATCTCTAACATATAAACGTTATTTTTTTACATTGACACAGAAATATTAACAAAAAAATTTATCATAACCATGCTAATTATCATTTTACAGACCAACGAGATAAACGTAAACACAACAAAGGCTTTTATCCAAACTAACATAAAAAAATATGTTCTTTGAATAAATATCACAGTAAATTGTAATAGGTTACTGATTTTAAAGCAGTATGATCAGTTAAATCAGTATAATCCAAACCATCAACCCTCCCTACCCCTCCCTAATATGGCCTTTTGATCTATTTGATCTATTGATTCATGTCATATTTCAAGTATTATTTTGACTGAACAGACACAAAAATAAGTTTTTTGTATACTAACCGTCGAATATACGCTAACGTAGCAAAGTTTTTACATTAATAGCTAACATAAACATGAACCTAACTAAGAATATATGTTACAAACGACAAAACCTAACATACCCTACGCACGAATAAACTTACTAACATTAACAAACCTCCGCACTTAACAACAGTAAAGTACCTAACACTTCGTACAAAACGGTAACTATTCCCACTTTTTTTTCAGCATATTCTTAACATAATCAATGTTTAATTTTACAATTAACACGTAATATTAACAAAAATTTGACGCATAACGGTCTAATCAGCATACTGACAGCGAATATAATGCTAACCGTACCAAATTTTTTCCATCAACTTCGTAATATTTAACAAAAATTTCATCATAACCTCGTCTTAAATATCATATCCCCAACGAATAATTGCAAAGGACAACAAAGTTTTAACCAAACATAAAATAAGTTCTTTAATACTGACCTACGGATATATGCTATACGCAACAAAGTTTTAGCATCACAATAAAGCTGACATATCATAACCATGAACTAGAATATATGTACAAATGAAAGACTTAACATACACGCGTATGAATAAACCTCTAACATCATGAAAAATTCCCTACTTATCAATGGTAAAGTAGCTAACAGGTCATACAAAATTCCCTATTATCAAAGGTAAAGTAGCTACAGTTTCATACAATACTGATATGTTCCCACTTTTCCAGCATTTCAGCAACAGGTAAAGACGTTTTATCAACAAATTCCCTCAACAAAGTGACCAATCAATCAAGATACCTACATCTTGAACTATGAATTGACACATCTTCATCAAAGTGTCATTCGTCTTCGAGTATAACATCATTGAACTATGAATTAAACGTAGACATTAAGCAAATATTCTCAGGCAAACCCTAAATCATTTACTAAACAAAAACTTGACCTAGGCTCACGTTTTTAACCATCATCGTCAGTTAACACAGTAATAACTTACAAAACTAATCATTTCTCTAACAAATCAGCGTTAATCTCACACTGTCATAGTAATATTTAACATAACGTACCTAAATTACGAATAACAGTTTTCATTAACCCAGAGTATCTAAAGCTTACACTCACCTCCCGAGAGAAAAACTCAGGGGGGATGCGCCCCTTGTAAGGGTGTGAATCTTGAGAGGGGTCACCCGAAGGCGGTGTAACTCGGGTTTTACCCTCCGAAGGAGGGGTAAGGCCTCAGCCCTTCGGGCTGAGGCCCAAAACCCGCTTTTATGTTTGGTTAAAACTTTGTTGTCTTTGCAATTATTCGTTGGATTATATATTTAGACGAGGTTTATGATGCAATTTTTGGTAAATATTTACGAAGTTGATGTAAAAATATTCGGTAGCGTTAGCATTATATCCTGTCAGTATGCTGATTAAGACCGGGTTATGCTGTAAATTTTGTTAAATTATTACGATGTTAATGTGATAAAATAACATTGATTGATGTTAGAGAATATGCTGGAAAAAAGTGGGAATAGGTTACGTTTTGTACGAAGTGTTAGGTACTTTACTGTTGTTAAGTGCGGAAGTTTGTTAATATAGTAGTTTATTCGTACGTATGGTTATGTTAGGTTTGATCGTTGTACTTTATATTCTGTAGTCAGGTTATGTCTATGTTAAGCTTTATAAGTAAAAAACTTTGCTACGTTTGCATATATTCGTTGTTAGTATACAAAAACTATATTTTTGTGTTATTTGTTTAAATCCAAATTGATACTCGAAATATGACCATGAATCAAATAGATCATAGATCAAAAGGTCATGGTAGGAGGGGTAGGGAGGGGTTGATTGTTTGATTTACTGATTTACTGATTTACTGATTTTACTGCTTTAAAAATCAGTTAACCTATTACAATTTTTACTGCTGAATTTTATTCAAAGAAACATATTTTTATTTTATGTTTGGATAAAACTTTGTCGTGTGTCTACAGTTATTCGTTGGTCTGTATGATAATATAGACATGGTTATGATAAATTTTATGTTAAATATTTCTGTGGTCAATGTAAAATTAACGTTAATATGTTAGGATATGCTTGGAAAAAAGTAGGTAATAGGGTTACGTTTCTGTATGCAGTGCTAGTACTTTACATGGTGTTAGTGGTGGAACTTTGTTAATGTTAACATTTTATTAGTGCGTAAGTTTGTTAAGTTTGTCGTGGTACATTATTTTCTTAGTTTCATATGATGGTAGTTAGCTCTTATTAATGTTGAAAACATTGGTTATTTAGCATATATTCGTTGGCTTGTATATAAAGAACTCATGTTTGTGCTATGTTTATCCGAATGATACTCGAAACTTGCGACGTAAACTCAGTAGGTTTAATGTGAAAATTAACAATGATATGTTAGAGTTGATGCTTGAAAAAGTGTGAATAGGTTACGTTTTGTACGCTGTGCTAGTACCTTTAGTTGTTGGTTAAGTATTTGAACCTATGTTAATGCTTAGTAGTTTATTGCGTACGTGTGGTGTGTTAGGTTCTGTCGTTGTACATTATTTCTTAGTTCAGGTTATTTTATGTTAGCTTTATTAAAAGTAAAAACTTTGCTACGTATACGTATATTTCAACGGTTAGTATACAAAGAATACAACTGTATTTTTTGTGTTATGTTGGTAGTCGAAATGATACTCGAAATATGACATGAAATCAATAGATCATAGAATAAAAGGGTCATGGACGAGTGGGAAGGAAAGGGCGGGGAGAGGACTTGGTTGGTTCTGATTACTGCATTTACTTGTTACAGCTTTAAAATCAGGAAACTATTACAATTTACTATGATATTTTTATTCAAGAACCTTATTTTTATGTTATGGTATTTGGTTAAAACTTTGTTATTTTTATGTTTATGTTTGGATAAAACTTTGTTATGTTTGCTACTATTTGGGTTTGACTTTCCCTCGTATGTCGCCTTTTATTGAATAAGTGTTAATGATACGCTGATTATTCGTCTAGGTTGTTGTTGTGTGTTTAAGTTTGTTTATGTTCATAGTTTTACAGTTTACTGAGGGTAAAACTTTACTTTGTTTGTCTTTATCTGTGGAGGTATTATGATGGTTAGGTAAGGTTATGATAAAATTTTTGGTAAATATTACTTAATATGTTAGAGTTATGATTAATATTGTCATGTCGGTGATATGTTTGATAAAGTGTGAATGGATTATGTTTTTGTATGCCTTGTTAGTACTATTTACTGTTTATTAAGTTTGGACCTATTGTTAATGTTAGCAGTTATTCTTGCCTTAAGGATGGTGTTCAGGTTTTGGCGTGATATTATATTCTTAGTTTTTGGTAAGGTGCTATGTTGGCTTTATGAATGTTAAAACTTTTGTTACGTAAGATACTTTCGCTGGTCTGTTTGATAATTACACAAGGTTATCGTAAAATTTTTGTTAAATTTACCATGTTGATGTAAAATAACATTGTTAATGTTAGAGGACATGTTTTGACAAAGTGTGAATAAGTTACGTTGGATGTTATGTTAGTTACTTTTACTGCTGTTGTTAAGTATTTAACTTTGTTAATGTTTAACCATTTATTTCCTGTTTAAGATGTGTCAGGGTTTGTCGTCGTGGGTTCATATTCATAGGTTCAGAGAGTTGCTTAAAAGTAAGCTTACATAATGATGGAAGACTTTGTTACGTCCAACATTATATGATTGATTCTTTGTATAAAGAACTTGATTTTATGTTATTTTATCCAAAATGATACTCGAAATGTGGACTGAATCAATAGATCAAGAATGGACAGATGAGGGTGATTGGATATGTTGTTGATTATACTTGAAGTTTACTGATTGAGGTATGTAAAACATTGACAATTTTTAGTAAAAAATTTGACCTTAATCAATTAGATCAATAGATCAATAGATCAATAGATCAATAGGATCAACTTTAGATCAATAGATCAATAGATCAATAGATCATGATTGGAAAGGAGGGTAGGTTGGGTGGATGGCTTGGAATTTATGATTACTGATTTAGGGTATGTAAACATTGATAATTTTAGTAAAAAATTTGACCTTAACAAGAGATCAATAGATCAATAGATCACATTTGGTCAATAGATCAACATATCAATAGATCAATAATAGATCAATAGATCATCGATGGACAGGAGGTAGGTGGATGCATTGATGTTACTGATTTACTGATTTAGGGTATTAAAACATGATAATTTAGTAAAAATAATTTGACCTAAATCAATAGATCAATAGATCAATTAGATCATAGATCAATAGATCACATAGGGGCTGATTGGACAGGAGGGTAGGTTGGATGGCTTTGATTTACTGATTTACTTGTTTTAGGGTATGTAAACATGACAATTTTACTAAAAAATTGTCCTTAATCAAGTAGATCAATAGATCAATAGATCAATTAGATTCTGATGGACAGGATGGTAGTAGATGCTTGATTTACTATTTACTGATGTAGGCGTATGTAAAACATACAATTTTACGTAAAAAATTTGACCTTAATCAATAGATCAATAGATCCATAGATCAATTAGATCCCCCAATGACCAATAGATCACAACTGACAGTTAGGTAGGTTGGATGGCTGATTTACTATTTACTTGCCTTTAGGGCATGTAAAACATTGGACAATTTGTAAAAAATTTGACCTGAATCAATAGAATCAATAGATCAACTAGATCAATAGATCAATAGATCAAACTCTAATCAAGGGTGGGGTGGTTGGTTTGATTTAATGATTTACTGCTTTAGGGGTATGTAAAAATGTAATTTTTTAAGTTATAAACATTAAAAGAATAAGAAATTTTATTTTATTTATTTATAACATTTTATTTATTTACTTATTGATTTATTTTTATTTTTTTTTAAGCTTCTGAAACCATTATTATTTTTGAAACCAAGAATCTCACTACCCTATATAAAGAACCAATATTGATCATTACAACAAATATTTAATAACTCGGCACCGCACCGGAGCCAGCGCCGGTGCAGTTGTCAACTCCCACTCTGGTCTGAGTTCAGAGTCCTTCTTCTCATTCTTTCCTTCTTTATTCATCTTCACTTCTTTTCTTCCTTCTTCGTCCTTTGTTTTGCACTCTGTGCTTTTTTTTCAGTCAGCAGAACCCTCAAGGGGGCCTAGACACCCTATACGGTCTTATAACCCTCATATTCGAAATCTACGGATCCGATAACCCATATAAGGACACCAACATTGTTGTTATACGAATGTTTATTAACTCGGAGTCGGAGTCAGAACCGGTTGCGAAGAAGCAACCCCGGCGGAATGCAGAGTCGGAATGCGTAAAAAAACGATTCCTTACAGGAATCGTTTTTCGACTCAGATTCGATTTCCTTCGGAAATCGAATCTTCGATGTAATAATAATAATAATAATAATAATGTGTGTATGTGTATGCGCGCGCGCACGCACTCGCTCTCGCGCTCACGCGCTTCGCGCACCTGGTTCGATTGCGAGACGTTAGGCTTAACTCAATCTCGGGTTTGGAAAGCCAAAAGGGCATAAACGCGGGCGTATCGGCTACGCTCTCGGGGGTGACCACCCCTTATATACATCCTAGAGACTTGAAATTTACCCTGTTTCGAGCTTAACACATATATAGATTATATTCCAAGTTTGAAGCAAATATCTCTTATACTTTTTGAGAAATCAGTGGAGGCGGTCAAAACGTAACATCACTACTAGCGAGGCGAAAAAGTCAAAAACCAGTGAAGAAAATTTAGTTAAGCTCAAGTTGTCTGATATTCAATGTAAATATACACTTTATTAAACCAGTTTGTATCTTTACATTCTCTTTTATTATGTTTTTATATAATATTTGTTTTTTATAAATACTTTTTCTTATTTAAAAACATGTAACAAAAAGATACTGGGGTGGCATTTTGAGGGCTGGAACGGAATAATGGCATTTCAATTAATTTCAATGAAAAAAAATTTATTTGACATACAAGCAAATTGAGTTACGAGCTCAGTAACGGAACGAATTAAACCCCTATGTCAAGGTACTTATATATATATATATATATATATATAATATTACAAACAATATAAAATATATATATATATATATATATATATATATATATATATATATATATATATATATATATATATATATATATATTGTGTATAGGTACTATTCTCTATTATTTTTTTATATACTGTTATATATATATATATAATAATATATATTAATATATATATATATATATATATATAGATATATAGTATTATATATATATATAAATATTATATATATATATATTATATATATATATTATATATATATATATAATATATATATATATATATATTATATATATATAGATATATAATATATATATATATATATATATATATACGGTATATTATATATATATATATATATATATATATATATATTTATATATATATATATATATATTTTATATATTTATATATATATATATATATATAATATATTATATATATATATATATATATAGATGTTGATGCGAACGATTTCGCAATAACTTTTATATATTGATATAATTTTAAAGACAATATTATATATACAATAATTTAAAATAGTTTAATAAATCAAATATGTTTTTTATATTTTCGATTTTGATGTATTAAAACAGAAAATAGAGTATAAAAATTTGTATAACAAAATGTTTAGAAGTAAAATGTATTTTATTTTGTATGTTAATTCAATTAATTAATTAATGATTTAATGATTAATTAATGATTAATTAATTAATCATTAATTAATGATTTTTTTTGTAACAACATGAATTGAAAAATAATACAAAAGTATCTATCTTTCCCATAAATAAAAACTCCAAAAACAAGTCATTTTAGCTAAAACCTAACAACAAGAAGTAGTTCGTCTCCAAAAAGAAAGCCAATGACGAGAAAGAAAGAAAATCCGAAAAACAAAATCCACAAAGAAGACTGGGACGAGCTACAAGCACCAACTTTTGAATTGGAGGAGAAATCCAAAATATAATTCCCAGCTCTCCTCCCACTTTATAATTGGTGAACCCGGAAGGAAGAACATTGTCTAAGCGACGCCTTCAGACAACTAACAAGAGTGAAGACGGGAACTTCAGTCACACCGTTATTTCCAGGTCTACCAACCTCAGTTTAGCGTGACTATTTCCCGTCGACACTAAATATCCTCAATAATGAATAACTTTAAGCAACATGCAGATCAGTGAAGACAGAAGTATCAGTCACACCGTTAATCCCAGGTCTACCAACCTCAGTTTAATATGACCATTTTCCGTCGATACTGCGACAAATTTCAAGATCCAACAATAATGAATACCTTCAAGCAACACATATAACTGTGAAGACAGAAATTTCAGTCACGCCGTTAATCCCAATTCTACCAGCCCTAGTTTAACGTTACTATTTACTAATTACAAGATGTTCATGATGCCCCTGATGTTTCTATTGTCCATGATGTCTTTGATGTTTCTGATGTCCATGATGTTCCTTATGTTTCTGATGTTCATAATGTATCCGATGTCCGTGACACCCTTTATGTCACTGATGTTTCTGATGTCCTTGATGTTCCAACCTTAAGAAGAAACTCTCCACTCAGAGTACACTTCCTAAATAGTCACTCCGTGTTTTGGCAGAGATGCGATATATAGTGAACATGTTGATTATAAAATTGCCTGCGAACGATTTAACAATATCTTTTATATATTGATATAATTTTAAAGACATAATATTATATATACAATATAATAAAATAGTTTTATAAATAAAATATGTTTTTTATATTTTCGATTTTGATGTATTAAGATAAAAAAAAAAGGAAAAATTTGTATAACAAAATGTTTAGATGTAAAATGTATTTTATTTTGAATGTTAATTCAATGTTATATAATTAAAGAGTTTTTGTAATAACATGAATTGAAAAATGATGTAAAATATCGATCTTTCCCAGAAATAAAAACTCCAATAAGAAGTCGTTTTACCTGAAGCACAACAAAAAAAGTAGTTTGTCTCCAAAAAGGAAACCCAGAAGAACAACCAGTGTACTGTGAGCGTCTTCAATTAACCACTACTTATTCCTATTTATATATATATATATATATATATATATATATATATATATATATATATATATATATATATATATATATATATAATATATAATATATACTATATATATATATATAATATATATATATATATATGTATAATATATATATTATATATATAATATATATATTAATATATATTTATATATATATATATATATATATATATATAATATAATATATATATATATATATATAGTATATATTATATATATATATTATATATTTATATATATATATATATATATATTAACAGTACTGGCACAATTATTATGATTTTTCAAAAAAATTTCCAAATTTTTCAACAAAATGGTCAACAAAATGTATTTAAATTATTGCAATCATTTTATTTTTATACAATAGCACCGAACAACTATTAAACATTAATTTTTAGAGACTTTTAGTCTAATATTCGAGTAAATCTGGCAACACTGTAGAAATAACTTGGACCCACGTGTATTAGTCCGCGCACGAGATTTTGACGAAATCATTCTGTGTATTAGTTTGGCTTTGTGAAGTTGAATTTTCTGCCTCTTATAGACTTTTAATTTTTATTTTTGCAGTAATATGTATTGTTCCCAGATGTGATTTATAAAAATAGACTTTGTCTTTATATTTTTTAACAAATCTATGCTATTTAGAAACTTTAGAAAATGGGTAAATTTAAGGACTTGAGTCCACGCAAAGTTGGACAAATAAATGTTCTATTAAGTGTAGGTACGCTAAAACAGAAAGAAATAGCCAAAAAATTGAATGTATCAACTCAATCAGTTAGCAATATTAAAAAGAAAATGGAAAACAGTCAAAATTTGAACTCGAGTAGGGTTGGAAAATGTGGTCGGAAACGTAAAACAACTCCTAGAATGGATAGAAAGATAATAAAAGAGGCTCTTCTTAACAGAAGATTAACTTGCAAACAGATTTCTTTTCAACTGGCTGCGGAGGGTGTTATTCTTGCCCGAAGAACAGTGAACAAGAGGCTTTTGGAAGTTGGATTGAAAGCGTATCGCCCGAGAAAGAAGCCTCGACTTACAGAGATGATGATGAAGACACGTTATGCCTGGGCTAAGAACCATGTTGAGTGGACTTCCGAGCAATGGGAAAAGGTAAGAATGACACATCTATAGTTAACTTGTATTGGACAAAAGATCATTAATTATTATTAGAAGTTGTGGTGCATAAAAATAATTTATTAGTGGATATAGGAATATTTTCTGTTACAGTATCTGTGACAGTATTTTTTTTAACTGTACTGTATATTATTTATATTCATGTAGGTAGTTAGTTCTCTTGACTGTATGAACTGTATATTTTCTTTTTTCATGTAGGTAGTCTTCTCTGACGAATCAACCATCGCAGTACTTGATGACCGTGTTCAGACTGTTCGAAGACGAGCTGGTGAAGAATTTTTAGCTCAATGTCTGAAGAAAACAATAAAATTTCCAACAAAAATCATGGTGTGGGGAGCTATTTCTGTGCATGGAACAAGCCGTTTACACATTGTTGATGGAACCATGGACCAATTTAAGTACATAGAGGTACTTAAAGGTCGTTTGTTACCTCAAATAAGGGAATGGTATGGTGAAAGTCCTTGGATATTTCAACAAGACTCTGCTCCATGCCATACTGCAAAATCGGTGAAGAAATGGTGCACAGAAAATGGCGTTCAGGTGCTCCCATGGGCTGGAAATTCTCCAGACATGAATCCTATAGAGAGTTTATGGTGCATACTCAAGGATGAAATACATAAACAGCCCATTACGACCAAACAACAACTTATAGAACGTCTTATTGAAGTTTGGTTTCGATCTCCGCGAATTCAAGAAATGTGCAGAACTTTGATCACTGGCATGCCAAGACGTGTTAAAGCACTTATTCATGCAAAAGGTGGCCAAACTGCTTATTAAACAATATATCATATACAACACCATCATATAGCACCCAAATAAATGTTTTTTTTTATCAATTAACTTTAGTTTTTTTACCCCGGTTGAAATTTGAAATATTTTTTATGCAATATGAATAATAAATTGGCCAGTACTGTATATATATATATATATATATTATATATATATTCATATAATATATATATATATATATATATATATATATATATATATATATATTATATTATAATATATATATTATATATATATATATATATATATATACTTGTGTGTCTGTGCGTCTTTCGAGAACACTCAATAACAATATCAGTAGTAGCAAGAGTAAACTGAACGTGTCGCCTTTTACCCCACCCTGTCCTTTTTTACCCCACCCTAAAATTTGGGCATCCCAAATTTTTTCGAGAACCCCTAATTTTGGCCAAACCCCCAATTTTTTGGCAACCCCCTTCGGAGAAGGGGTGCGCCAGACGGTTGCGAAGCAACCGTCGTACCTGCTGGCCCCCCTAATTTTTTGGCCCCCCTATAGGGGCTTAGCCCCTTTTTTTTGATGTTTGGCCTTGATATTTCCGGTCTTGGCCTTGATATTTCGGCCTTGATACCGTATCAAGGGCTGAAATTGACCATTCTTAAAGGTTTGTGGTGAGGGATTAGTAGGGATTATCTTGAACTCAGTCAGCTACCTGCCTCCCTGCCTTTGGTAGGTAACTGTCCCTAACATGAGGTCATGTAGGTACCTGTCCTGTATGGAGCTGTCCTAACTTATTTCCATCCGCGGTCGCACCTACCCCTACACACACGTGGCTACGTATATATATATATATATATATTATAATCATATATATATATATATATATATATACTATATATAATATATAATATATATATATATTTATATATATAATATATATATAATATATAATAATAATATATATATATATATATATATTACATATAATTATATATTATATATATAATATATATATATTGCGAACCCGTTGACACTTATACACACACACACACACACACTTACACTCGATATTTTGATGCCTCAGCTTTGAGCCTCAACTTTGAATAGCCCTCAGCTTTGATGGCCTCAACTTTGACATGCCTCATTCCTTTGAATGAACTCATCTTTGTTGCCTCAATCTTTGATGGTTCAACTTTGATGGCTCATCTTTGATGACTCATCTTTGAAGGTGTCATCTTTGATGGTGTCAACTTTGGTGGCTCAACTTTGATGGCACCTATATTGTTGGTTCAGCTTTGATGGTGCCTATCTTGATGTTTCAGCTTTGATGGTGCCTATCTTGATGGTTCATCTTTGATGGCACCTATATTGATGGTTCATCTTTGATGTCACCTAATTTGATGGTTTTAGCTTGATGACTCAGATTTATTGATTGTTCAACTTTGATTGGTTCCCAATCACCGTAAGGAGTGTCTAGGAGTGTTCTATTAGTGTTCTATGAGTATTAGATGAGTGCCAGGTGAATGCCAGGTGAGTGCCAATGGGTGCCAATGAGTGCCAAGCGAATGCCAATGAGTGCCGAATGAGTGCCACATAGTGCCAACTGAGTGCCACATAGTGCCAACTAAGTGCCACTTTTTTCAAGCCTTTTCTAGCCTCCCCTGAGCCTAGAATAGCCCTAATATTGGTGTCTACCCCTAAGTTAAGGTATGAGGAATCGAATGGTGTATATTACAAGTTGCTAGGATGCTTCCTACTATGAGTTAGTCTTTTTCTAACACTTATAGCACGACAGAATATATATCTAAAGAGA
Organism: Trachelipus rathkii; assembly: GCA_015478945.1. Taxonomy (NCBI): domain Eukaryota; kingdom Metazoa; phylum Arthropoda; class Malacostraca; order Isopoda; family Trachelipodidae; genus Trachelipus; species Trachelipus rathkii. The sequence goes on along the minus strand of JABUQX010044225.1, from coordinate 31,145 downwards.
TACACATTTGGGGCAGTGAATGCAAACGTTTCCGAGTCCGCGTCCGCAGGTCAGCCCAGCCGCAAAACCGCCGCGTGCGCCCGCAGGAGCAATATTACCGCGTAACCGCCGCCGCGTGCGCCCGCGGGCGCAATATTACCGCGCGAACGATAAATATGATATCAATGTAAACTATTCAAAGAATTTCTTTTCAAATATACTATGAATCAATCATTTTTACTACAGTTGTACGAAATTTTATTAAAAACATACTCTTTACAGACCTTAAAGCAGTAAATCAGTAAATCAATGGAGGTGTTACCTAGCAACAAAGGGATTAGTAGGCTTTTGTTTTACTGTTTTACTGCTTTAACTCATATATTTATTAACATTATGTCATACATTACATAACTTAAAGCAGTAAATCAGTAAATCAATAGAGGTGTTACCTAGCAACAAAGGGATTAGTATGCTTTTGTTTTACTGCTTTACTGCCTTAACTCATATGTGCTTTGCTTTAACATCATAATATTTTATTAACATTAAACTACTCAAAGCAATAAATCAGTAAATCAAATAACCTGTTGACTAGCAACAAAGGGATTAGTAGGCTTTTGTTTTACTGTTTTACTGCTTTAACTCATATGCTTTACTGCTTTAACTCATATATTTATTAACATTATGTTTTCTTTTATATTTTTTATTTTGTTTTAATACTTTTTATTTATTCTTATTTTTATTATTATTATTTTATTATTATTTTTATTATTATTATTTTTATTATTATTATATTTATTTCTATTTTTATTTTTGTTTTAATACTTTTTATTTAAAAATTGTAATGTAAGAAAAACACACGCAGTGTCTGTTATATAAACATTTTATTTTAATAAAATTGTCGAAATTTTATTAAAAACATATACTTTACAGATCTTAAAGCAGTAAAACAGTAAATCAATAGAGCTGTTGCTTAGCATCAAGGGGATTAGTAAGGTTTTGTTTTACTGCTTTACTGCTTTACAGCTTTAATTAATCTCATTATTCATTATTCACTTGACGAGTATGGATGTGGAGAAATTTACGTTCCGAAGTTCGGCTACATTACTTGTAGCTGGGCCGACAGATGTGGTAAAAATCGTATTTATTAATATTTTAAAGGAAATGGAGATTTTTGAGCAAGCCCCTGTGAAAGTAATATGGTATTATAATGTTTATCAGGAAAAATTTAAAGAATATAAAGATGTTATTCAATTTCATGAAGGCATATACGATATTAGATCATTGGACAATATACATGGTCATAAAATTATTGTATTAGATGATTTAATGCACAAATTGAATTTGGAAATAGCAGAAGCGTTCACAGTTTATTCTCACCATCTAAATATCTCGGTGTTTTTCATAACACAGAATATTTTTCATCAAAGCAAGCATATGCGAAGTGTTTCTTTAAACACTCAGTATTTACTGTTGTTTGGGCAGAGAAGAGACATGAGTCAAATTATTGTTATTTGATTACGGTTAATTGATGTTTCCCCTTCAAAGGAAAGAGTTCTTAAAAGTATATAAAGAGGTTACTTCGATCCCCCACGGTTATTTGATGTGTGAACTTCACCCCAAAAACACGTACAGAGTGTTGCTCCGTACCAACATTCTACCCTATGAGATAGAAACTGTATACATACCTGAATAATGAGTGCTCTAGTTGCAAAGTATTTACCTCTTATAAAAAAATTTAAAAAGCTGAAACCATCTGAAAAACGTAAACTAATTAGTGAGGATGAGAAATTCATCCAGTGTGTATGTGAAGTCTGTTTAAATCTTATAAAAGGAAATGTTCCTTTAAACAGACCTCAGAAGGTAAAGCTACGTCGTTATAGAAACATCATTAAAAAACTCTCCCTCAACATAAAAAATTTGAAAAATAAAAAGAAGTTACTACAGAGAGGAGGAGGAGTATTCCTACCATTACTCTTCTCCGTTATAGCTCCACTGATAACTAAGTGGTTGTCCCCATAATGAAGAAGGTTGCTGTACTTCCATATAATGAGTTTGAGAAAATGAAGTATAATACAGCAGCTGTACAGAATTCAATTCCGCCGATTCATCATTCACAACCTCTATATGGCCAGTTATTGCCGCACACTGCGCAAAATCCACAATCACAGTTTCATCATTCACAACCCCTATATACGCAGATATTACAGCCCAATGCATTGACATTACAACCTCTTTCACATCAACAACAACAGTTGCACCAACAGAATCCTTATATTGTGAACGACTCATTATCTTTTCAGCAGCCTCTACCTCCCAGCTTATATGATCCTAAAGTTGAACAGATAACCAATTACGAGAAAGAAGTGTACAGGATATTAAATTCAGACATTAACGTCAATGAGAAACGCATCTTATACCAAGATGCCATACAAAAATTGATAGATCTTAAAGACTTGCATCTACATCCATCACTACGTATCCCGCTAGCCGATGATGTAGATATACCTAATGAAGTAAAACTTGAAGTGAAAAATGAAGATAAATTTAAAAATATCCTAGAGGAGAGCTTACCTATTAGAGTGCGTAAATCAGGAATAGCTTTATATAATATTTTAAAAGAACAATTATCTTTGAATGAAGCAGGGCAGATCGTAATTGATTGATGAAACTAGTTAAAGGATTCAAAATTATTGTGGATTTGATAGCTGATTCTCTCACTAACTGGAAGAAGGGTCCTGTAAAAGGATGGAATGAGATCAAACAAGAACCTTCAGACTATTAATTTTCCCAGAACTTTAACTTAAATACACGACGATTAGCAGACTTAGATAAATATTCCCCATGACACCTAGACCCTGATTCAAAGTCCCGCAGGTACTTCTTTTAACGCTTCAGATAATTTAAACGTGTTACCAAGAGGAAGAATAAGAAAAACACCTTATAATAAACATAGTTGGATTAAATCGTAATTAATGTATTATCATATATATCTATATAATAAAGTATATTGATATATATATATTATATATATATATATATATATATATATATATATATAATATAATATATATATATATATATTTAGTTTGTAATGTCTGTGGTATAAATAAATATGTTATTTTAAACCTTTTTCTTTATCCCTTGGGACTTTATATAATTTTTGGTCCAAATATAATATATATATAAAAAAAATTATAAATTATATTATATATATATATATATATATATATATATATATATATATATATATATATATATATATATATATATATATATATATATAGCGTTTACATGTGGGTCAGTAGCCAACATGGAGGCGAAGGAGGTAGTTGATAAGTATTACTTCAATCTGAGGGAACCAAATAGTTTTGGGGGATTCACTAGGTTTGCTTTAAGGTATCCTAATATTGAGAAAAAAGAGTTAAAAGCATATTTAGAGGGCGAAGAGGCATTTACTCTACATAAACCTGTAAGAAAAAAATTTCCTACGCGGAAAACCATATCTCCGCAGCTCGATAGTGTATGGCAGTTAGATTTATCGGAAATGATTAAATATAGTTCTTATAATGAAGGATTTCAATACATACTTTTTACTATTGACGTATACTCTAGATACTTGTGGTTGAAGCCCTTAAAAGATAAAAGATCAGCTACAGTTTCCGCTGCAGTACTTGAAATTATAGAGGCTGAACGTAAGGCCCCTAAAACGATCTGGACAGATTCAGGAATGGAATTCAAGGGTCGAGAGTTTCAGGAACTGACTTGGGAATATGGTATAAGCTATTACAATACATTTTCCGTAAACAAAGCGGCTATAGTTGAAAGAGTCCAGCGTACTATTAAAGAACGCATGCATAGGTATTTTACTAAAATGAATACTTTTAAATATATTGATATACTGGACGATCTAGCTTATTCTTATAACAGATCTTACCATAGAACTATAAAGGCAACTCCTTTAGAAATGTCAAAAACTAGAGGCAGTAGGGCCATCGACCACATCTGTATGAAAAAGAAAACAAAATACAAAGATAATCAGGAATAAACGGTAAGATTATGTAAGAGTATCTCGAACAGAAGAAAGATTCAGAAAGGGGTATGAAGGCCGGATGGAACTAACGGAAGTTTTTAAGTTCACAATATCCTACCATGTCCGTCGTGATAGTTTATAGTTATATTATCTGGAGATTTAAATGGTGAATAAAATAAAAGGAGGGTTCTATAAACAAGAAATACAAAAAGTAAGGTTCAACCCTGGTAACTTAACGAATAATAAAATTGAAAAAATATTAGGTTCAAAAGGCCGAGGCCGGGCTAAACAGTATTTGGTGAAATGGGTGGGATATCCTGCTAAGTTTAATACTTATATAAAAGCAAGTGAAGTTAAGAATCATTAATCAGTTGGCATTATAATCATGGAGAGTGTAAGATCACTTTAATTTAACTACCCGTCTTCAGCCCTCATTGGATTTACTCCCTGATAATAAACTCTCGGATTTTACAACTGTGTTAATGAATCCTATACAACTTGAAAGAGAGGTATACGAAGTAGGATTATGTGAAATGATATTAAATACGGACATAGAAAATTTTCCTCACAATCTATTCTGGATGTTGGTGTACAGAAGTGTAGAATGTGTTGAAACTATATTACAAGTGAAAGATACTCGTGATCTGAAAAGGACTACAATTGCTACAAAGCTGAATACGACTACATGGATTGGCCAAAAAGAATACTTCTTTGAAGAATTTGTTCTGCGGAGGGCATATTTTAAATCGGTACCTGCTATTTTTAGTTATTTAAACGATCTCTTTGATATGAGTATTATGTGTAAGGATTTGGTATACAAAACTGATATGCGTACCTATGAAGATAAAGTAATAATATCTTTAAGATCAAAAGTAAGTGTAAACCTGCGAGACCGTGATATGTTTTTTCTCAGACGTTCACCATGGCAGCGTAAACATATCCGTAAACGGTATGGTGAGCTGGATATACTTCATGATATCCCTACTATGTTGAAGAGGGTTATACTATCTGTGGAGAATAACCGCATGACTCCACATGAACAAAAAGATGAAGCAGATCGAGTACTGCATTATACATGTACCCCATCCGAGATGCTCAATCATCCAGGTATGGCTTATGTATATACAAATATAATTGATCATCAATATGTAGGTAATACTAAAGCTCCTTTATTAAGAGTAGTATATTTTCCCAAAGAGAGTAAAGTTATAACATTCCCTAATGTTCATTATCTACCTCTGAATAGATCAAATTTTGACTCTGTACGCGTGCATATAAAAGATGTAGAAGGAAATCCCTTCCCCTTTACATACGGAGCATTGTTATGCAAAGTTCATATTAGAAAGAAACAGATGCAGTAATTACAGCATAATGGATTATATATAAGAGGTGTAGTCAGATATATTTTTTCATTCATTAACATACTCTCACAGTGTAAAGATAGTATAAGAAAGACACTCCTGTAATAATGGACGAAGAAAGGGTATTCAGAGGATCAAAAATGCAGAGGGGGTATGGCCTTGGTGGATTTTTTGCCAAGCTATGGAGAAGTGCAAGGCCTCTACTCAGGAGAGGTGGGGAATATATAGGTAAAAAAGCTATAAGAACAGGTTTGCATACTATTCAAGATATTGCTGCAGGAAATAATCCTCGTACAGCATTAAAAAGACGTATTGCCGATGTTTCAGATGAGATGTTGGATGATGTTAAGCGTAAAATAAGGCGTAAAATGTCAGGTCAAGGTCGAGGGACCAAGAAGATTGTCATAAAGAAAAAGACTAAGCGGAAAAAACCTCTAAAGAAAAAATGTATTGATGTATTTGCTATTTAATTACTAACTGATAACTTTTATACGAGGTGTGTATTACTGTATATAAGTAATGTTTTTCATGAAAATGTTCATTATACGACCAGAACTCGCACATACAAGATGCATTTCCTTCATCCTTCTAGTCCTGATTGTTGTAAGAGTGAATTGGATCTCTTCTCCATGAACCCTACACAGATTAGCGTAAGCGATTCCAACTTTATCAGTATTAATCCTTTGCATTCAATTACCAATACAGATGTTCCTCTAGAGTTCAATATTCCAGGCATTTCTAGATCTCTCTAAGTGTTTTTATATGTAAACGAAAAAAGACAAAAACCTGATGGTACAGAATCTTTCCTTCGGGTGATGACCATATAGTATATCAGAAATCAAATTTCCTGTATCATATTTTCACTCAGGTTGTAAGTCTATCTTTAACGGAACATCACTAGGTGCGTCAACTGCTAATTATCCCTTTATTAAAGCTATATAGAACATTTGTTAAATTATTCAGACGATGCTAAACAGTCTCATCTCCAATCATGTGGTTTTTATAGTTTCAAAGATGAAGCTGCACATATAGATAAAGCAGCTAAAGTCATAAATAATACTTATGAATTTTACGGTCGATTAAATGGCGATATCTTCTCTCAAGAAAGACTCATTCTACCGTCTGTAGATACTAGAATCCTTTTAACCCGATCAAATCCTAAATTTGCTCTTAAAATAAAAAGTAAGCCTACTGCTACGGCTGTATGTCGAACCTGTTTTCAAACTGTTGGAGGCTTATCTCTATGTTAGAAAAGTGAAATTATCACCACAGCGTCATTTGGAAATTGAAAATTCCCGCTTTTGAATACTACAGCAAAGTACCCTATTAAGAGAGTTGAAATCAAAGATATTTGGATTTCACTCAAGGATTATCGAGTATAAATATCCCTAGCATTTGAAACGGAAATTTACCACAAAAAGTAATAATAGGGATTGTGGAACATGAAGCCTACTCAGGAAATTATAAAAAAAGTCACCCTATAAATTCACACCTTTTGGACTTAAAGGGGTATCAGTTTACATATGAATTGGACTTCCTCTCACGGACGTGATTATGAAATGTTTATACAACGGAGACCTTCTCTTGTACAGAAAACGCCCTTTTTAACGAACTTAAATAGCCAAATACTACTTGTATCATGTAATGAATAGTGGGCACAGGCTTAAAATCTTGAAGAATAACTACGCAAAGAATAAGTTAATTTATATGCCTATGATTCACAGCCGAATACCTTTCAGCTTGTAACGCCTATCATTTAAAAACATTTTGAGAAGGGCAACCTTAGGACTAAAGTCTCTTCTTTTTAGATCAAAGTCTACAATACCCATCACTGTATTGGTCTATCTTGAGCATCTCTCTACTTATTGAAATTGACAGAGTACGCAACGTACCTTTTGAATTATTAAAGATGAATGAAGAGGAAATAAAATCGGTGGTTTAAAAATGAACCTCGTTTTTTAGGTGTGTTCGCTATTAACGAAATAAACTCTGTAAAGTTGGAGAAGGATACTTGCTTCATATTCAATACATGCCTCGTCACATCACCTCAACAGGTCATTGGATTTCCGTTTATAGAGCAAAAAACGATACTGTTCACATAATTGATTCTTTGAACTTAAAATTTATATTGAATAATCATTATATCATCTTATTTTTAAAATATAATAATGTAAGTTATGTAAAAACTATGTCTTACCCCATTCAACCCTTATATTCTAATTTATGTGGAGTCTATTGTATTTATTTCATTATATGCTTTTTAAATAATGTATGTTTTAATAAACTTGTAAATATATTTGATGCTAAAATTTGTATGTCAATGATTTAATAATTACTAAGGATGTAATAATGGTCAAAAATCAAAAAACTTACTTAACTTAAAACTCGTATATATATATATATATATATAATATATAATATATATATATAAAAAAAAAAAAAACATATTATATATATATATATAATATATATATATATATATATATATATATATATATATATATATATATATATATATATATATATAAAGGTTTTTAATAAAATTTCGTACAATTTTATTAAAATAAAATGTTTATATAACAGACACTGCGTGTGTTTTTCTTACATTACAATTTTTAAATAAAAAGTATTAAAACAAAAATAAAAAATAGAAATAAATATAATAATAAAAAATAATAAATAATAAAAAAATAAATAAAATAATAATAATAAAATAATAATAAATAATAAATAAAAAGTATTAAAACAAAATAAAAAATATAAAAGAAAACATAATGTTAATAAATATATGAGTTAAAGCAGTAAAGCATATGAGTTAAAGCAGTAAAACAGTAAAACAAAAGCATACTAATCCCTTTGTTGCTAGGTAACACTTCTATTGATTTACTGATTTACTGCTTTAAGGTATGTAAATGTTAATAAATATATGAGTTTAAAGCAGTAAAAACAATATGAGTTAAAGCAGTAAAGCAGTAAAACAAAAGCATACTAATCCCTTTGTTGCTAGGTAACACCTCTATTGATTTACTGATTTACTGTTTTAAGTTATGTAATGTATGACATAATGTTAATAAATATATGAGTTAAAAGCAGTAAAAGCAAATGTGAGTTAAAGAGTAAAAACAATAAAACAAAAGCCACTAATCCCTTGTTGCTAGGTAACACCTCTATTGATTTACTGATTAACTGCTTTAAGGTCTGTAAGAAGTAATGGTTTTTATAATTTCGTACAATTGGTTAAGTAAAAAATGAAATGATTCAATAGTATATTTGGA
>JABUQX010044224.1:82500-87194 GCA_015478945.1 Trachelipus rathkii | reverse complement strand
GATTTACATACACACGCAGATTTACTTACACCATATAACGTATAATTTATTAAAACATTTTATGTTATAATTAAAACGTACATTTATATTACTCATTCAAATATAACTAAAATTATTCCAAAAAGTTTCTAAAAACTTCTATAATAAATCATCATTATCTTTGAACAAAGAAATTATTATAACTGTTAATACTTTTTGTTTATAAATTATATAACTATCAAGTTTTAAAAACTTTACTAAAATTTATGAAATTTTATATTAAAAACATATATTTACGTACCTTAAAGCAATAATCAGTAAATCATAAGGTCAGCAGCCTAGCACCCCTCTACACAAGCTTATGCACGTTATGTTCTTATGACTTTATGCTTACATCATCTTTAGCATGTAATAAAAGTATAAAAATAACAAAATAGTTCTTCTCTGCTAACATAACATGTATTTTATTTACAATTATTCTAAGTTCTTATTTAAAATAACAATTATTCACTTACATGTTATATTACTCGCTCGATGTTAACTAAAAAATTTTCAAAGTTTTTAAATATTCGGATTTTCATTTATTATTTATTATTATTATTATTTTATTATCTATGTACATTGACAATCCATCACGAGAAAACACAACAACCCGCACTCCTTACAGATACAAAAAGGATTATCCTAATTTTAGGCCTAAAGTAGTTATTTCAACACATTTTACATGGCTAAAGATGATGTAAAGCAGAAGTCAATAGAACATAAACGTGCATAGCTTGGTGTATGTAGAGGGTGCTAGGGGTCTGACCTTACTGATTACTGATTTATGGCTTTAAGGTACGTAAAAATATATGTTTTTAATAAAATAAATTTTTAGTAAAAGTTATTTTAAAACTTGATAGTTATAAAATTTATAAACAAAAAGTATTAACAGTTAATAATAATTTCTTTGTTCAAAGATAAATGATGATTTATTATAGAAGTTTTAAGAAACTTTGAAATAATTTTAGTTATATTTGAATGAGTAATATAAATGTACGTGTTTAATTAAAACATAAAATGTTTTAATAAATTATACGTTATATGTGTAAGTAAATCTGCGTGTGTAAGTAAATCTGTGTGTGTTGTGTGTGTAAGTGTAAATGCTAAGTAACATCGTGTGTGAGTATAAGTGAAATGTAAGTGGTCCTATGGCTAAATGTAAGTGTTCATGGAATGTGTGATAAGTTCATAGTGAATGTGTTGTTATTAAGTGTAAGTGTGTGTTGTGTGGTGGTGTGTGGTGTGACCGCGTGTGTATAAGTGAAAATGTAAGTGTCTATGGGTTAATGTAAGTGTCATAGTGAATGTGATGTATAAGGTCATAGTGAATGTGTTGAATAAGTGTCATAGTGAATGTGTGTTCTAAATAAGTAATAACAATAGGCATGAAGTAAGAATAACACTAAGTATAATAATAAAATAAAAATAAAAATAATAAAAATAATAAAATAATAATAAAATAAAGAATAAAAATAAAAAGTATGTAAAACAAAATAAAATAATGTTAATAAATAAATGAGTTAAAACAGTAAAACATATGAGTTCTAAAGCAGTAAAGCAGAAAGTTAAAGCAGTAAAGCCAGAAAGTTAAGCAGTAAAGCCATGAAAGTTAAAGCCAGTAAAGCGAACGTTAAATCAAGTAAAACAAAAATGCTCCTAATCCCCTTAGGTGTTAGGTAACACCTTTCTATGATTTACTGATTTACTGCTTTAAGGTATGTAAGTATATGAGTTAAAGCAGTAAAAGCAGTAAAGCAGAAAGTCAAAGCATACTAATCCTTAGTGTTAGCGTAACACCTCTATTGATTTACTGATTTACTGCTTTAAGGTATGTAATGTATATGAGTTAAAGCAGTAAAGCAGAAAGTTAAAGCAGTAAAGCAGAAAGTTTAAAGCAGTAAAGCAGTAAAACAAAAGCATTCTAATCCCTTAGGTGTTAGAAACCTCTATTGATTTACTTGATTTACTGCTTTAAGGTATGTAATGTTACATGTTTTAATAAAATTTCGTAACAATTGTAGTAAATAAAATGTTTATACATCAGACACTCTGGTTTTTTCTTCTTACATACAATTTTAAAAATTTATAAATTAAAAGTATTAAGTAAAATATAAAAGATGTCTGTAATGAGTTACAGTTTTAGGTTCGCGAAAATGTTTTTAATAAAAATGTTTAAGTATGAAATAAAAGATGAATGACTCATAGTATATTTGAAAAAATTCTTTGAAATGTTTAAGTATGAAAATAAATGAATGATCGTAGATATTATAATATATTTTTCAATTCGTGCGGGATATTGCGCCCTTGCGCGCGAACGGCGGGCGGGTAATATTGCGCCTGCGGAGCACGCGGCGGGCGGGAACGCGCGGGCGGGCACGCGGCGGTATCGCACCTGCGGGTGCGGGGTTGTCAGCCTTCACGCGGAGGGCGCATGCGGCGCCCTAGTGTTCCAATTATGACCTAGGGGAAGACATTAATATTAACTCTTTTCTATGGGAGGGTAGAGATGAGCCATCAAAGATGATTTCATCAAGATGAATCATCAATATAACGATATTCAAGATGACGTCATCAAGATGAGTCATCAAAGATGAACCTTCAAGTGGGCATCAAGTTGAGGGCATAATGCTGATAGGCATCAAAATTGAGCATCAAAGTTGAGCATCAAAATATGCAAGTGTGTGAGTGTAAACGTAAGTGTATCTGTGTGTGGGTGTGAGTGTAAGTGTATATGGTTTAATGTAAGTGTCTATGGAGAGTGTAAGCGCTTATAAGTGTCATAGTGTGTATAACTGTCATAGTGAATGTGTGTATAAGTGTCATAGTGATTGTGTGTGTGTTGCAGGTATATATATATTTTATATATATATATATATATATATATATATATATATATATATATATATATATATTATATATAATTATATATATATAGCTATAAGTGATAGAACAAGACTAACTCATAGTAGAAGCATCCTTAGGCAGGTTGTATATACACAATCAAATCCTTCATACTTATAACCTAGGGGTAGACAACCCCATATTAGGGCTATTCTAGGCTCAGGGGGAGGCTAGAAAAGGCTTGAAAAAAGTGGCACTCAGTTGGCACTATGTGGCACTCACTTGGCACTATTTGGCACTCACTCACTCATTGGCCCTCACTTGGCACTCATTGGCACTCACTTGGCACCACCTGGCACTCACCTGCACTCATCTAATCTCATAGAACACTAGATTAGAACATACCCTATATCTTCTTACGGTGATTGGGAACCACCAAAGCCATCAAGTTATCGTGGGTCAAAATTGACCCATGTAAGACCAAAGGGCGCAGCGGATTCGAAACAACAAGGTTAAGACATCAAAAAGGGCTAAGTCCCTAAGGGAAGGACAAAAAATTAACCGTGGTCAAAAATTGACCCATGGACGACCAAAGGGATGGTAGTGTGTTTGTACGTGAGTATAAGTGTAAATGTAAGTGCTATGGGAAAATGTAAGTGTTATAGTGAATAAGTGTCATAGTTTTGTGTATAAGTGTAAGTAAGTGTGTGTGTGTGTGTTAAGTGTAAATGTAATGTGTCTATGGGTAAATGTAAGTGTCATAGTGAATGTGTGTATAAGTGTCATAGTGAATGTCTGTATAAGTGTAAGTGTAATTTGTGTGTGTGTGTGTGTGTGGTGTGTGTGTGTAGGTGTTAAGTTAGGAAGATCCATTACATGGCGTTCAAGTTAGGACCGAAATATGTGACGGGTGGGACACGAGTGGCCAAAAAATTGGCGTGGGCCAAAATTGACCCATAATTGACCCATGGTATATGGCAAGGTAAAGTCCGAAATATCATGGTCAAACAAGGTAAAGACATCAAAAAGGGCTAAGCCCCTAAAGGAAGGACAAAAAAATTACCGTGGGCCAAATTGGACCATGGTAGCTGTCAAGCTTTCGTAGAAAAGGTCAAGGACAAAAAAGGTTAAGACATCACAAAAATAGGGCTAAGCCCCTAAAAGAAGATCAAAATTACCGTTGGCAAAAAATGACCCATGGAAGAGGAAGGCTTGTCGAAAAAAAATCATGGTCAAACAAGGTAACGACATCAAAAACGGCTAAGCCCCTAAAGGGTGGCCAAAAATTACCGTGGGCAAAAAATGACCCATGGAAGACCAAAGGGTTGGTCGAAAAAATTAGGGTGGGGTACGTACAACGGTTGCTGACGCAACCGTTTGGCGCAACCCTTCTTCGAAGGGTTTGCAAAAATTAGGGTTGCCAAAAAATTAGGGATGCCAAAAAAATTAGGGTTGCCAAAATTAGGGTTGCCAAAAAATACCGTGGGCCAAAAATGACCCATGGAAGACCAAAGGGTTGGTCGAAAAAAGGTCAAGGCCAAAAAAAAGGTGAAGGCCAAAAAAGGTCAAGGTCAGGTAAAAATTCGAGCTCAAAAAAGGTCGCGGTCAAAAAAGGTTAAGACATCAAAAAATAGGGCTAAGCCCCTAAAGGGTGGCCAAAAATTACCGTGGGCAAAAAATGACCCATGGAAGACGGAAGGGTTGGTCGAAAAAATTAGGGTCAAACAAGGTAAAGACATCAAAAACGGGCTAAGCCCCTAAAGGGTGGCCAAAAATTACCGTGGGCAAAAAATGACCCATGGAAGACCAAAGGGTTGGTCGAAAAAATTAGG
>JABUQX010044224.1:42500-72500 GCA_015478945.1 Trachelipus rathkii | reverse complement strand
GCTTTGTATGGGTCGTTTCTCAACCTGTGAATAAATTCAATTCTTTAAAATTACCCTAACTTTTCTAAAATCTCATTACTTTCTATAATATAATCCTAATCTAACTGTGCACATACCTATTCTTATTGTGACTTGTTCTTCGTCTTCTCCTTGTTGACAATTATATAAACAATCTCTAATGTCTTTCTAACATAAAAAAGAAATGTCTTGGAATAACCTTCACACAACAATTTACGGTTGATAGGTTGGCTTGTTTGGCATCAAAGAAACTGGTTGGCAGATATCTGATTTTAGACTGCGAGACTTGTGTTGCCTCTTTCTTTCGAGTTACTCCAAAGCTATACAAGGTCGTTCGATGCCGGCCTTGTTATAGATTGGTTAATGGTTCTTTCATTATCTTGTAGGGCTCTGGTTTAACCCGGCTTTTGGAACAGGTCGAGTCAATATAGACCAAATATTGCTTTATTTTATAACGTTAAGTATGTACTTTCCAGTTTCACTTCGAACCTCTTATCTTTGCGGCGGGACGTGTAGCGCGATGTATTTTGTGCTTTTTTTTATCTCTCTTCCATGTAGGCGTTTTCCGTTTGTTAAAATGAACGCCCCCGCAAGCCCCAAGTGCGATATGTTATCTATAAGATATATCTATCATATATTTAAATAGCGGTTGAATTTTAAGACGGAAATTGTCATTAAAAGATGAGAAGGATGGAGGACACTGTAAAAAGTATTGTACTCTACATAAAAAGAAGACTCTCTCTCTCCTCCTCTCTATATCTTCTCTCTCTCCTCTCTCTCTCTCTCCTCTCGTCGATCTCTCTCGCTCTCTCTCTTCTATTCTTACTCATCTCTTGTGAGTGATTTCTCGCTCGTCTCCTCTCTCTCCTCTCTTTCTCTTTAAAAAATTTTTTCATATTTCAATTAAAAATTTTTAACTGTTTATCAAAAATCATCCTGACTTCAAAACAAAGAGCTCTGAAGTAGTTGAAGCGTAACAGTAATTAAATAGACAAAATGTTCTCTACTTTTTATCATGTATGCTTGTGTTATCAAGAAGAAAATTGTTGGAAAAGTATTAACATCAGCTTTCCTAAAGGTACACTCCAAAAGTTCTAGGCAATATCCACTTGGTATGAAGCTTTTCCCATTCTTTGTCTTTTTAGAAATGTGTGTGTCACCAAACTAAAACCAGTTTCGAAGAGAAGTATGGCAACTAGTGGAAGAGGCCCAGGAAATTGCAAGAAGCTGGCAAATTGAGACTTCATTGCCTACTAAACGCAAATTCAAACGTGACAAGCTTCTTTGATATTTGAGCATTTCTTATAAGATGTTGACAATTCTATTGAGTCCTTTAGCTATCAAATTCAGTGTGAATGAAGTTTTTTACAGAGTCCTTTTGATTTTTGTATACTAAGAGTAGGGCAACTTGAATCTGGGGAGAGGTGTATCGAATTGTTAGTGGTATGGTTAGGTATGCCAGAGTATGAGGAAAGTTGTAAACAGGAATTGTTTGCTATTTATCCAAGCCTGGTGATACAGCACCTCACATAACAAACAGATTGAGAAAGCTGCAGGCGAGTCTGCTGAACAGAGTTTTGACAATAAAATATGAAAGCCGATCAGTGTTTTTACCCAAATTCTCTTATAGTTACGAAAATAGTCTGCTTCAGAATGTTTTTTTGTGGTATCAAATGAAGAAGACAATAAAGGAGATACAATGACAAAAATTATTACGATAGTGAACAGAGAAAGTAGTATTTAGATTGATTGAAAATAAATATTGGTGTCTTTAGTATTCCAGACGTGTTTGTAAGCTGTTTATATGATTTCTGACACTCCCGTAGCGTCACACTTTCAATCATTCTTGACTATTAGAAGATTCAATTAGAAAATTGTAAAACACTAATAAAAAGTTATTCGAGGATGCGATTTTTATCCATGTTAACTAGTCTCACTATCGTAAGGTTAATGTGTGGATATTGGCGTAGTTGTTTCTTGGAGCAGTAGGAGTATGATCGGAAGCATAGTGCAGCACTAGACTTGGAAGAGAAAATGTGCTTTATGTATGCCGAACATTTTTGTGATGCGAAAGAGACGAAGGATTAATGAGCATTTAGAAGACTTTTAAATAAATGATCAAAGTTAAAATATTAGTAGATGACAGATGTATATGTATTGATTTACTCTTTGCTAAGTTTTGCAATATCTTTACCTTAAATACGTAGTAATGTGAAGTGTTTTAAAAAGCGTCATTCTTACTTTTATATATTATTTATATAAATATATATTATTTTGTTATTATATTTGCATTGTGAGTAAAATAACAAGACAAGACGATATAAGTTATGTATTACCTTAACACAAATAGGGGTAGCCAGTTTATATTATATATATATATATATATATTATATGTAGTGTATAGTTATATTGATTTAATATATTATAGGTTATATGTGTAAGTGAATCTGCTTTATTGATTATAAATTTGTATGCTTTGTGCCATCAGATTACTTGAATTATGTGTGTCTATGTATTTTATGTCGAGGATTTAGGTTTTATGAATTGAATATTTTAGTGATTTATTTATCAGAGATATATTATTTTAATCAGTAAAAATATTTATTTTATATATGATATTATTGAATTTATATTTAATTTATATATATTAATTTAATATATATATATTAAGTACTAGTTTAATTTGTTATGCAGAGAGTGTATAAATATTTATTATATTGATAAGTATCATATAAGTAGTCTTTACTTTTTTATGCTTCAGTCTATATTGAGTGAGGTAGTATAATAGGTTAATAATATAGTTAAGTATTATTATATATAATATCTGTATTAGTATATATATTAGTTTATATTTATATAATATTTATTTTTAATAATGTTTATTATAATTATGTTTTATGAATTTTAATTAAGTTATATTATATTATAAAGATATATAGTCTCATGTAAATTACACTCATGGTTCTATTTGTAAATGCTATAAATTGTGAAATTTTATCTGATTATTTAGAAATTAACAAGAGTTTTTTTTGTATATATTTTTGCCATTAAATCATGCTCGTATTTATAATAAATATTCCCCACCTCCGTATCCATGTACTAAATAGGGGTAAGCGCACAAATAAGTTCGACGTGTTAAGTGGTGGTAGGCTTACTAAACTTGTACGCATTTAGTATCGCCACTGCTCTTACTTCTATAGGTTTATTCGCTAGCGGTCAGTAAGTTTTACGAGGGAATCTTACACCTCGACTGCACCATTACACACCTTTTACGACGCTAATCTCTAAGTAGCACAATGGTAGGTGGTGCTGGATATCTGCGCACGAGTGTGTTGTATAATATTGGTATTATAACTCAAGCTAGTTCTGCTTGCAGTGTATGTCCTTTGTTTTCCTTCCCACCACTGTCATTCTGTGGAAACTCTCTTCATCTTCTGATGTTATCCGGTACTGTAATAATTGAATCTTCCCTCACTTAAAAGCCTGCGATCTGATATGTTTCATCTGATATGGTAAATCTTGCTATTTAATAGCTAGCGGATGTAATATATTATTTGGTCACTGATAAACATACCCTCTTAATTGAATTAGGGCTCTGCCCGCTAGTATGAGTATGGTAGGTGTATAAACCTGTTAAAAAAAAAATAAAAAAAAAAAATATTAGAAGACGGTTAACGTTAACGATTAACGTAAACTTTCCGCTACATTTCTAATTTACCGTATAAACGCTTTAATGATTATACAACCGTTAATTTTTTTTGTTAACGATTATTAAGATTAACGACCGTTTTTAACTTTCTCATAATTATCGGTAGCCCACCTTTTTATTAATTTATTATTTTAATATTTATTTATATATATAATATTATATTATATATATTTATATATTATATATATATATTATTTATATTATATATTTATATATTATTATTATAATTAATAATTTGATTAAACGCCTACTCAAGAATCTTGACCACGAGCCGCTACTGTATTATATATATATATATATTTATATTAAATACATATATTATTATTATATTATATATATATATATTTATATTATTAATATTATATTATTATATATATATAGATAATATATTATATATTTATTTTTTTTTAATTATATTTATATATTTTTTTTATATTTTTTATATATATAATTTATATTATTATTAATATTATTAATAATTATATTTTTATTAGTTAATATTATATTATAATATATATAATATTAAGAAAAATAAAATAAGATGATTCCTATATGAACTAAATTAGTTTGTTTACTAATTAGATTAAATAAATATAAATCAAAATTAAATAAAAACCACTTTAAAAAAACTTTAATGAAAATTAAGAATAAATTATTATGATATTAAACTAAATAAACCCTTTATGGAATTAGTTTCAACGTTATATAGGTTTCATGCTGACTAAATTAAATGTTATGTTGATAAAATATAATCACACTTCTTAACAATTTATGAGTTATTGTACTTTGATAAAAACACCAGTGTAAAAAGGTTGCAGAGAAAATTATAGGATGGCGTCCGTTCTCTTTGTCTTATTCTTATTATTTTGTTAGTCCTTAAATGAGTTTTATAGAGGAACTTTTGTACTGACCTTATTTATCACTTATATGATATTTTTGTTTGGCTAGAATCAAGAATTAGAAAAAACAACTATTGCGTACAAATTAAAATTATTTCTGTGGATATAAAAACTGATTAAGCTTGCCATTCCAACATCTATGTTCAAGTTTCATCTATATTCTTTTGAACGAAGAATATATGAAAAACAACGTCACAGATGCCCTAATTCCTGATAACAATGTCTTTCACTGGTCATAATGTTCCAGTATTAAACGTTTCGTGACTTCATCTGTATGTTCCTCTTCTGACTGCGTCCCTGTGGTTTGAGTTTTCTGTTATACTGAATTTTGCAAAAGTGTACTTCGTATGTGGTCTTTCGCGCATAATACGATACTCGACTTCTGACACACATATCACATTTAATGGTGATTATTTTTTAACTATCCTTTCTCACATAGCCTTCGTTTCAGATCAGTTAATATGTGTTATAAGATGCTTAAGTGAGAAGATTCTAGTCTCATGTAAAGATATACACTATCTAAATAAATGTTAAACAATGTTTAAGCATGAATACTTAAGATCCAGAAGGGTGAGGTAAAGGTTTGGATGCTTAGTGTGCATCTATCTGTATATATAGTGGTATTTGTTTTGTGGACAGGATTATACCGAAAAGACAAAATGTACCATATGAAACTAGGTTAGGTTGTAATTATCATTGGTGTATATATGGAACCCTAAGTGTTACTTATGCCAAATAGAACACGCTCGAAGATCAGAAGAGCAGTTGCTCCAATGGGCACTTGCTCCTCCTCTCCTCGAGCGATTAGAGATTACATGCCTACAACGGTGAGTGAATCGTACAAAAAATTAAAGGTAAGTATAAGTAGAGTAATAAAGAACGGAGTCTTCGGTATAACAGTTGATAGGCGACGAAGTGAGAAATTAGAGATTATTACTGAAAAGTAGAAAAAAAGAGTTAATATGATAAAAGAACCATGATTAATTAATACGACTATTGTTAGATTTAAAAGGATGAACTGTTACAGTCTAAAACAGCTGCTATAGAACGGACGGAATTTAAATCAGAGAGAAGTTCACAGAGAAAAGGAAAGACACTGAAAGAGAGTTTCCTATTTATAGCTTTCTTACCAGACTCTAAAGAAAGCTTTCTATATGTCTAGCGTCTCAGCAAAAGATTCACCAGAATGCGAAAGGGATAGAAACCAAGAACTAAGAATCCAGAACCTCAGAAACCAGAAACCAAGAAAGAAGGAAAAGAGGATCAGCTGTCTAGCGTTCTCTACTGACACCACTGACGATCAGATATAAGGATAGAAAATTTAAGATGTTTCCAAATCTTTCTGCTAAGAATGGATTCAAATACTTTAGAAGGATCAGATGTTAAAGCGAGTGGATGATCATTAGAAGGTTGAGTGGATTCCTCATTCTTCGGCAGAGACTGAAGGAGAGCACACTTTTAGCAGGAATGAAGGGTTGAAGTTGATATACAGAGACGACACAGAGGAGTGCAAGCTACAGCAGGCGCGTGTTTTAAGGACACACTGAGGGATCTAATCAGGAACCGTACACCTTCTTAATCAGATGTTTTGTGTGTGTCATTGCTTACGAGAGTCTCATGCCTTTATCAATGTCTAAACTATCAGTCACAAAACATCTTTTATTATTTGATTGTACTCTTATCCTGCAAACAAATTCAAGTACTAATGCAACTTCAGAGCACTTAAGCAATAATAGATCTCTTAGGTCCCTACTATAGTGGTTGGTTGATGTTATCTCGAGTCGCCTCAGTCTTAATCTCTAATAGAAGCGCAATGTTTAAATATATATATATATTTATGATTATATATATATTATATATTTTATATTATATATTTATATTATTTATTTAATAAATATATATATTAATTATATATATATATTATTATATATTTTTATATATATATTATTTTTATATATATTATATTATGAATATAATATAAATAGGTTGAATAGTTAGAAAATTATATTATATATGTTATATAAGTATGGTTTTATATATTATATTTATAATTTATTTATATTTATGAGTAAATAATAATTACTTGTTAATTACTTAATTATATGTTGTTATATATATTTGTATTTTTTTTTGAATTATATTTATATATTTATTGTTATTATTTAGTATTTTATTTGATGTTATATATATTATATTATTAATTTATATATTATTTCTATTCTATATTTTATTCTTAAGTTTGAATTTCGATTTGATGATTATGTGATTGTTAATTTATATATATTTAGTAGTAGTTAGTATATAGTAGGTATTGTATAGTATCCTAATTACTGATGTATTATTGTTTTTTTTGACAGATTAGGAAAACATCCATGTTTGTTTGCTTACATTTTATTTTTATACTTATTTGTAGAATTTTATTTAGCATGTAAAATTTTATTTCGATTTTTATCTCAAGTTATTATAGATAAATATTCTAATTATTTTTAGGATTTTGTTGGTTATATTATATATTTTGTACTTTTATATTTTGTGTTTATATTAGGTGATTTAGTGTATATTATTTAGTGTTAGTTTTGATGTTTATTAGTATTGTAGTTTTTATATTAATATATGTATTTTTCATATCTTTTGCAGTAAATTGCTATTTTTAGTGGTAATTATCCTTGTTAATGTAATTTATGTAATCAATTTTTTTGTCATATTTGTTTTTATTTATTTTTTGTCTTTTATTTTTTATATCAAATTTTTGTATGTTATTTTTAGGAAATTATATTGTATTTTAGTTTCTTATTTTAGTTTTTATTGTTATATTATTATTTCTTATTTTTATGTGATATATCTTTCTCTATTTATGTAGTATTTTATTTATTCATGATTATTTTTAGTCTTGTAAGTTTATATTTTCTGTATTTATATCTTATTTAGTTTGATTCGTGAATCCGAGTGAAGTCTAAAAATTCAATTTGCACAGTACGTTAAAACACTTGAGTAAAAATCCGTATACAGCTACAATTCTCAAACTATACACATACACTACATACGAACGCAGACCAACATGAAGAGTTCATATTGATAATTAGATTCTCTTTATGAAACTTCTGTTTTATTTGGTTAGGATTGATGATATATAGAAGAGGTAAAAAATTCATATGTTGTGAGAGCTTCCTATTTTTTATTTATCAGATAGCGTATTGTAGATTCTTGGATTCGATCGATATTATATCTTTTGAGACGAGATGAGGAGAAGGGAGATAGATGTTTTTTAGATCATGATTTTGATAATATGTGGAGACTGATTCTGAGAGAATTTGGGAGAGAGAGGATGATTGAATACTTTGAGAAATAGTGAGGTTTGTGATTTTCATTTTCCGAGAATTGGATTCGTAGCTGAATGGTTAGAGATTGATAATGATTGTATGTATTAAGATGTGTTTTATTGTCTTTGCTGTTGGTAGCATGAGAGTGATGAGAATATTTATTTTGTGATGAACTTATACTTAGGCTACTAAAGCTAAAAGAAGATATATATATTTAGATTAATTGATATATCATGTTTATAATTTTTTAATGAGTATTTTAGAGTGGATGCTACACATTTTTCTTATCTTTTGTCGTTTTTTTGTCATCTAGCTTTTCTCTCATCGACAATGTTATATTAAATAAACTTAAAATGCCAAAATTAGTAAAAAGGATTTTTGAAAATAATTGAATATGTCTATGTCTACAGCTTATGAGACTCTATGAAATGACGTATAAATTGCAGCTGAGAAATAGCCGGTAACTACAATGAATGAATAAAATTTCATAGAAATCATCATTACTGTGTCAATCGCGTTGGTGGATAACAGGGCTGAAACATCGCGCATGCATCATTTATTCTCATATCTTTCTCTTTTATATGTCATTCCATGGATTGTTAAGATATTATTAGTAAAAACAGGAAAAGTAATTATAGAACTATAAGCCTTGCGTAAGTACATGCTAAGATAATGCATATGAGTATTTATTTATTTTATTGATTTTTATCTGCTATTGAGTTGTAATGTATTGGGTTTATATTGTTTTATAGTCTTCTTTATTATTGTAATATATGATATGTTTTATAGATAGTTTAGTATGTATTTATCTGTTTAATTATTATATTATTATTATGATATAGTTATTAAATTAGATTTCTGCTTTTTGAATATTGGATATGGTTATGCTGTTACTTATTTTTTTATCATTATTATAATAATATTTTATACATTTTATGAGGGCAAATTATTATGAATAGTTTTTAAAGGGTTACCTTATTTACCTTTTTTATTATTATTAATATGTATATATATTTATATATTGATACTTGTTTTTAGTAAATATATTTTTTAATAAGATTTTTAGTAATTTGATATTATTATAAAGAATACAAATGTATTATATTTCGAGGTATTTATTTATTGTATATATTTATATTATTTATTTATTTATATATCGTAATATTTTAATGAGCTTTATATGGTTTATGTTTATTAAATATTTCTTTTATAGTTTGATAATTTTATAACTGTAATATTTTAATAATTACATTAATTTTTATTTTTTTTGCTAGGTTGGTTTGTTTTGTATTTGGAATATAATAATAAAAATATACAGCTGTATATATATATATATTAATATATAATTTATAAAAGATTTGACTTTGAACTTATATTAAATAATTTAAGTATTTTGTAGTATGTTAGGTTATATAATCTTGGTTACTGTATCTTCTGCCTTTTTTATATGTTCTTTGATTTTTGTTATTTATAGATAATATTTATATTTATTTTGTTATTTTCATTTTTGTTTTTTTTTTGTAATGTTCTTGTTGTTGGGAGTTTTTTAGACTTTCTTTATCAAAGTCGTAACCATTTATTTTTTGTTAGACATTACTTCTTTTTATTTCTGATATCTGATTTTTTTATTTCTTTATTAGTTGCTTACTTACTAAGTTTATGAAAAATAGTTATATTTAATTTTATATATATGTATAATATTTATTATGAAATATTTTTTATTATATCTGATATTTTGTTATTTATTTTATTTATTATAGTATAATTTATTTCTTTGGATATTAGGGTATATTTTTTGAGTTTATTTTTTTGTATTAATATTACTATTGATATAACGTATTATTAGTAATAACTATTATGATTTAATTTTATTGAGATTATGTTATAGTAATATATTATTAGTGTATTATTTGTTTAGTGCAATGATTCCATTAAGCTTTTAGCTTTAAAATATATATATATACTTAATATATTTTTAAGAGCAATTTCCATCAAGTGTATAGCATTTAATCGCTATTTTTATCTCATTTCTATATTTAAATTAGATGTTTCCTAAATATAATCCATATATAATCATTTGTGTTTGTTATCACTATTTCTTTTTTAGAGGCAGAGCTCTATAATTCATGGATTTATAATGCCTCTGTACGGTTTTTATGCTTTTGAATAGTAGTCATAGATAATCTGTTTGTAGTTGCTGGATTAAATAAAATTTTCTTAATGATATATGAGAGAATTTTGTGTTTCTTCTTAACTTGATATCATTTGATTTAGAGTGGGTATAATAACATTTGTTAATAAGAAGAATGTAGCAGTAAGCTTTAAGTCTTGGAGGGTTCATAATATAAGTCCAAGGAGGAGAAGATAGAGGAGAGGTAGCTTAAATGGATAGAAGTTATGAGATTATGGGGTAAACAATCCCCGAGAGAGAAGGAGAGAGAGAGAGAGTAGATTAGGGTTTATCTGAATTTTGAATATGTTTCTAGATTAATTTTTGATTTTATGTTTTAGATGGGATTTTAAGAGAGTAGATTAATGTATGAAGATGATGGAGGATTCGTATAAGTGTGAATGAGGTAGTTGTTAAGTGACACCTCTTCCATGTTGAGTGTTTCGTCAGCAATAAGTGTGTCTCGATGTTGTTCTTTAGAGTGATTAGTGTTATAAAAAATAATGTTGACTTGTCTTTTAAGTAATCCAATGTAAACTTTGAGTTATGACTCAAGAATTATATAAGTAGATAATTGAATGACCTTTCAAATTTTGTAAAAGTTTCATTAGTTTTTTTGTATTAGTGAGGATAATTTTACGTGTTTTTGTTTTTTTCTGGGATAAGTTTATGCGAGTGGAACCATTAAATATGTGTGAAAGCATTACCAAATTTTAGCGGGGTGGATTTGTAGGATAATGATGGAGAACGACAAGCGCTTAAGTATAGGTGTCTAAGAAATATTAATAGTTGTAGCATGTATTTAAGAATATTTGCGAATTTGTGCCTACTTAGTAACTATCCTATCTGCTCTTAGAAGTTTTTTAGAATTAGTAGATAGTGGATATCCTTCTATAGAAGTCTTCTGGTGATAGTATAGAAACGCCCTAAGAAGTGAGATCATTTATTAATGGCAGCAGAGAGGTTTTGAGTTTTGGTGTTTTAGAAGACATGTTATATAATTAATGTTATGTGTTAGTAAGTATGTACTTGAGATGTAGTAGGCTGAAAACTAAATTCTTGTTTTGTTTGATTGAGATGACATACCTATTTTTTCTTTTCAGATAAACCTATATAGTAAATGCGTCTAGAAAAAGTCTAAGTTGATGCTGCTTCTATGTCTGCGTTGCTCTCCAACATGAATCCCTATAGTTGCGTAGTTAGTGAATGACATCTTTAATTGTTATAAATGTGAATTAAATAGTAAGTTGAGTCTTTTTGATTATCAGTATCTTTGCTATATGATACGGGTGAGAATAGTAAATTATGAGGATATTAGTGTTATTTAGATCAGAAGGTGGTTATGTTGATATATATAAGTATTTGTATTATGTGAGCTAGATAGTGCGCCTCTGATAACCATCTCTTATCTATTTATGGAATATAAGAGTAGTGTGTGGTTTGTTGTTCTTTATGAACCTCTGTCCTATCTTGTGACAGACTGCTGTTGTAGTATTAAATGTCTTCGTATGATAGTTATATGAAATGGAGTTATCTCGAAGTAGGATAGAAATATCCTAACGTCTTCTGTTGTAGACCATTGACTGTTCATACTGACTGTAAGTCTCTTTTGATTGTATTCTTCCGGCTCATTAGCAACCAATAGATTTTGCGCCTGAAATGTTCTGGAGGTATCTCTTTATGAACGAATAGATACGGATTGAGAATATGGAAATGTAAGTTTCGCCATTTTAGCATCTTCTCTTATCTTATTTTTATAATTCTATTTATCTGGAGACTCGACCCAATATTATAGTTTTTTTTGGTGACAGGTAAAATTATTGTTTATTTTTATTCTCGATTCAGTTCGTTTTTCATAATGTCTCTATGCGACTCCAACTATCTAATCTCCTCCCCTCCCAGTATCAGACCTCGCGTAAGTGCGTCTTTTATGATTAGTGTTTAGGTGTTTGTTTTTTAGGTCAAGTTGTAGTGTTTTAAGTAACGTTTGTGTGTGTTTTGTTAATTCGTTTTTGAGAATTATCTTTTATAATGTAACTGATATTTTATTTGGTTTATATTTATATTGTTCTGTTACCAATTTGATCTTCCTGTCATATTCTATTTTCCTTCTCTGTCGACATTGTTTGATAACTAGGGTGCTATTTATCTGTCAGATTCACGAGTTGATATTAAATACCGAAGACCATGTAAATGCTTCGCAAATATGCTCTCTTTTAATGGTAAGGAGAAGATTCGTAATTACTTTAGGAATTTAGATGAACAAAAGCTAAAATATAATTTATAAGACCAATTGTGTAAACTTGCAAAGTTATTTAAATTTGGGTTTTTAGTTTCTGTCTCATCACAAAGGCAGTCTTATACCGATTTTACTGTTTTGGTTTTTTGTTTTTTTTTCTGAGAACTTGTTTTTTCCCTTAGAGTTCGTAACGGAAAGATTGAAGTTGACTTCAATACGGAGGTATGCTGATAAGTTATGTAGTAGTTTATGTCCTTTATATTTATTTTTCTTTTATTAGTTTAGGCTTGATTCTTTAATGGTGATTTATAGATCGTTTTGTATAATGGTATTATTTTACTATGTATTAATTATGTATTTATTATTTTATTATATTTATTTCTAAATTAGTATATTATCTTGATTATTCTTTTATTTATTTAACTCTTTTTTATATTTTTATGTTTCCATATATCTTAATATCGTTCTGATATTCACTGCATTTATATTCATTGTATTCAATCTATATATCTATATATTAAGATTATTTTAGTATATTATTTTGATTTTATGTTATAATATTTTTATTTATAGATTATTTATTATCAGTCTTTATTTTAATTTCTAAAGTTTTAGGTTTAATTTATTTATATATTATTTATTTATCTTTCATGTATACTCATTATATTCAATTGTTTGTAACATTCCATTGCATTATTATTTCAGTTTTAAATATGATATATTACGTAGATATTTATTATTGATTTATTTATTTTATATTCTTATTTTACTTTCATGTATTTATTTATATTTAATTATATTTAAATTAATTCTTAATTCTATTATTGTTATTAATTGATTATTTATATGTATTTATTAATTTATTATTATATATTTTTTGATTTTTATTTACTCTTATGTAATTAACTGATCTTTAATATTTTATTGTGTGTGATTATATTTATTTATATTATTATTCTATCTTATCATTTATGTATTATTTATTTTATTTTTGTATTTATTTATTAGTTACTTTTTTTCATTTAAGCATTATTATCATTATTATTTTACTTTATATTAAGTAATTATTTATTTGAAAAAGAACTCTAGTCTAGTTTTCTATTTAATATATTTTTTACATATTGGAAATCATTTATTGATTATTATATATTTATCCCGAAGCTTAAGTTAGTTGTTAGTTTTGTTGACGGTGTTTTTTTTTATTTTTTTTTATTAAATTATTATTTGCTATTTTGGAATTAATTTTATTGAATAATAGTTTTCTTTATTTGCATTGGTGTTATTTTTTGATCTTTTTTCTTTATACGTTTATTTTACTTAATTGTGTGGATCCATTCTTTGTGTTGTTTTTTCATTTTTAGGATATGATTGAATTCGTTGGTGTTTTGAGTTTGTTTTGATGATTTATTATTATTAATTATGATTTCTAATTCTTATATATTATATTATTATTAAATTTATTAATAGATTATTGAAATTGAGTTAGATAATATATTATTTATTATTTTCATATAGATATGAAATAGCCGCTTCTACATCATTCAGGGCGGTAAGGCTAAGATTTTTCCCTTCTAATGTTATATCAATATCTGAATATTTTTTGGCAGTCTTTGCCTTAGACCCATAAGATATACTTTTTATTTGAAATAAAATAATGGATAATTATACTATGTAATAATATATTCCTGAGACTTCTATGATGTAAGCGATGTAATCTGATTATTACCCCCACTCTCCATCTCTCCTCATTACTAGAACGATATGCATGACTGGTATTACGCCCACTTCCTAGCATCCTCTTTTGAGCAAAGCAAACTGTGATGAGTCCGCATCCAACTCTAGTAGCTCCCTTTGTCAGCTGATGGCTGATTTTCATTTAAATTTGCGTTTGTAAATAACATAATAGGTTGATAGTGGTTATAAGTAGATTTATTTTAGAACTTAATATTTGTTTGATTTGATTGTATAGATGATTCCTTTTTCTTTTATTGTAATTAATATGAAGAAATTCTACATTATTGATGTAATTCAGTACTAAATATTAGCTTTAATACATGTAGTGATAAATGTTAATGTATTTTTATTATTGTTTAGGTGTTTGTTGTTGTGGTGTTGTTAGATGTTGTTGTGTGTTTGTTGTAATTTGATTGTTTGTTTTGTGATTTGTTGTTGGTGTTGAATTGTTTTTGCTGTTTGTGTATTGTTGGTATGGGTGCTTGTATGTGTGTTGAATTTGTTTGTCTTTTTTTTGTTTGTGTATTATTTTTGTCGTTGTTGTTGTTGATGTTTTGTTTTTGTATCGTTGTTGTGTTTGTTATGTTGTGGAGTGTGTTGTTGTGTTGTTGTTGTTGCTATCTATGTGAGTATTATAATTTTATGAGCAGTTTATTATTTATTAGTATTATTAATTATTATATTTATATTATATTATTATTATTCATGATTATTATTTATTTATTTAGATTATTTATTACCTTTATAGTTAATTTATTATTTATATTTGTATGTATTTATTATATATTTATTTTTATTGTTTATTTTAATTTATTTGTCATTTTTATTATTTAGTTATTATTATATATTATGTGATTATTTATATTAATTAATTTTATTAATATATTATATTATTTATTATTATATTATATTATATAGTATTATTTATATTATTTTATTATTTATTAAGAGGAATATCTATATTTTCATTATCCTGATATAGGGGACTAATACATTAATTATTGTCATTATTAATTTTATTTATTATTATTTATTTTAATATTATTATTATTATATTTTTTATTCAGGATACATTATACTCTTTACCCGTTATACTTAACTATCCTATATGTCGCGTTCTTGGAATACTAGAAACTAGAGCGTACGTTTTTATTTATATACGCTAATTATATAACCTACGCTACTGCTTGTTTGGGTACCAATACATTATATGCAGTAATCTACTTATGTCATGAATTATAAATCTCACAGAAATTCAAAATAGGACAAGGAAAGAATATATAAATGAGTATATATTTAAATAACATTTTCTAAAATCTGCATAACATTGCCATAGATGTATATGAATAAGATTTGGTTAAAGATATTAATTAGATATGTGTGGTTTGATGGTTACACAGGAAGGAATTATGGTAATATTTTGAGGAATGAGGTAATTTTGTAAGAGGTAAGGTAATGGGTGGTAAGTGTATGAAAGTGAAGAATGAAGTATAAAATTCTGAAGGTACAGATGAAATTATATTGGTAAAATAAACTTAAAATCAGAACGGTTTGATTTCTTCGGAATTATGATAGTAGTGTAACAAACCATTTATGTGTTAGAAACTAATAGTATTCCTAGGAATTAGTTATGTTAAGGCTAAGTGGATGATAAGTATTTATTAAGGTATACTGTATGGGTAATTTATAGTGAGACGAATTAGTTTTAATTAAGTTCTTAGGGAATAATATATACTTGGTATTTTGTCGTACAAAAGAGTGTGTAACGAGGGAACTGAAAGGACTGATGGGAAGATACTAGGTGCTTTTAGTAAGTGGTAGAGAATGTGTGTTATATAATCAAATCTTACATTGAAATCAAATTAGATTTGGGGAAAATGAGTCTGAGTAAGATAAGAATAGAAATATAAATTGTATGTAGGTTTTTTAGAACTTAGCAATCATGTGTGGATAAGAGTGCAAGAATGATGAAGTGGATGACAGGTTGTTAGTGAATATATATGGTTTTATTTTTATATTTTTTTTTATTTATTTTGTTGTAATATTTTTATTGAATTGAGAAATCTTAAAAAATAAATGAGTTATTGACCGTATTAGTGGAAGCTTGCGCAAGAATCAATGGTAAGTCGATAGTAAGTTGGTTTTTAATATTATATAGCGTAGTAAGCAGGAATGTTATAGTGTCTTCCTTTGGTTCGATTAGTGAATGGATGTTTGATTATTAGAAAGAAGCTAAAGGTGTTTTTGTAAATGGCATTGGTTATGATAAGAAACTTAGAGAATGGATAATTACGGTAGCATAGTGGGTTTGTGTTAGAATGATGGAGAATGGATAAAGAAAGTGGAGGTTGCTCTAATTGCTTTGTTTTCGGTCAAGGAAAATTTAGTTATATGTATTGACGAAATTCTTAGAAGATTTGAGAGAATTGATAGAGAGAAATTTTGCCAGGTGTATTGGGAATTGGGGGAGAGTTTGAAAGCAAACGTAGATAATAGTAAGGTTTTATGGTTGTGAGTGAGGACATTACTCGGTGTGAAGTATATGTAGAATGGTATAGAGCCAGCTAGGAAAATGTTCTGTTATTAAAATTATATTAGGTACAATGTTTGGATTGAAATGGGATAACGTTTGATAATGGTTTCAGAGTGTAATCGGAAAGTTGTTGATGAGGAATCGTGGCTGGTTGTCAATACAATCGTTGGTAGGACGTAATAAGTATATCCTAGAATGATTTGTAATATAATTAATGTTACAAGTTGAGTTGTGATAGAGTTCATAAATGTATTATAATGTATATTTACAGTAGACTATTTTTTTCTGAATAAGAGATTTAATATTATCTTATATATTTGAGGGTATGTTGATATATGGACAATCTTAGGGTGGTTATTTATGGTGTCGCGCTTCCCTGATATTATTTAAAATGATAGGAATAATGAAAGATTATGAATAAATATGTTTTAATATTTTCTTTATCTAATTTGTTGATGTGAAGAAGAATTAGAGCAAATAAGTAGAATTAAATGAAATAGTACGTTGAGAGGATTGGTCTAATGTGGATAAGATAGATGATATGAATCGGGTTGATGTTTAAGCGTTGATGTATTAGGGTGAGTGGCGGGAATTCAGTACCAGCTGAGAGACCTAATAATAAATTTGATTGAGAGTGGTGTCAGTCAAGGATTAAATGTGGGAGGGAAGTAAATGTGAGTTTGGATATAGGTCTGGAGAAGAAATGGATGACCATAATAACATGAATGGTTGAGGTGATATTGTATTTGTGTCTAGAGGGGGTATGGTTGTAGGCCAATCGAGTCAAGGGATATAAACTTATACATACGTCTGAGAGATACCATTAGTGTAGGTGACCTGTTTGAAGCCTTCTTGTGGATTTTCTGAGCTTATTTTCAACGAGTAATCTCAATAAATAGCGTATAAAGGGGCGGGAGGCTAAGCGTTTCTTTTCGACTTAAGTCCATATCTTTCTACTACTTTTCTATTTCCTTGCATGTCTGAACGCACTTTACCCTACGTCTCTGGGTGTAGGTGAAGGGAGTTATGAGATTATTAAATATATATTAATATTATTAATATATATTAATTATTATTAATAATTATTTCTTATATATATATTAATTAATATGTTATTAGATATTACATATTAATCTTTTAGCAATCTTATAATATATATTGTATATATTAATATATTTATTATTAATTATATATTTATAATATATATATATATATATATTATTTTTTTATTATATATATATATATATTTATCTATTAATATATATATATATATACTATATTGAAAAGGTTAATGAATTGTTAAAATTTGCAGAACTAAACTTCAAAATAGAAATAAGATTATAGATCTTTGGCATCGATATATTTTATTCAAATTGACTATAAGTATAATAAACAATAACTACGGAGGCGTTGTAGCGGAGAGATTAAACGTTTAGGAACCTGTAACATATACAGTAACATGTTCAGAGATTTTTTGTTTTAGTTTATTATTTTTATTATTTCATCTCTTCGAAATTAAAATATAAATAGTAAAGTTTTGTCGGACTGTAAATAAAATTTTTAAAGTAAATTACAATGCAGTTCTATTTTAAAGCTTTTGTGATTGAAGATATATATATATTCTTTCATTTTCCTACTGATGATTACTTTCTATTAATTATATATTTATTTATTTTTTTATTTGTTTATCTTTTACAAGACTTAATAATTACTTAATAATCGTTCATTTACTTCATGATAGTATTTTTGATATTCTTAAATTATTTATTTTAGGTACTTGTATCATTGGCATTAGTACTCGGAGGATTGTCATCGCTACTCTTTATCACTGTCCCTGTAGGGAGAATTAATAAAAAACTCCCTGAACAACTTCCAGCAACGGTAGAGTGCTCTGCAACTTCAACAGGAACAGTTCAATCTCAATTGCCTTGTAACCTGAATGAAAACCATCATGATAGTTTTATTAACATATCTAAATGTGGAGTTAAGTGTCCTAAAATCGATCCAAATTCTTGTGCTTTGCATAACACTATTCAAGGATGGTGCAATGTTATGACTGATTGTGAAATAGAAGATGAAATTGGAAATGACTCTACAAGTCCGATGTATTATAAAAATATTGGTCATTGTAGGGAATATAATGAAACTCGTTATCTTTTCAATAACCCTCTCAATGATAATATTAATAGATAAAAATAAAAATTTAATCAGTATTAATGAAACATTTTGTCCAGAAAGGAGACCAGAAGAGGATACAGTATGTTAATGTTATCTTTTATTTTCTTAAAATTTTTTTGTTCATTTTTTTTCAAATAAAAATTAAAATTGAAGATGATAGCTTATTAATTAATTGAACATTTTAAAATTTTCATATATTTTTAACAGCAATTTTCAGTCAATGTAAATTTGATGGTATAATAAAACAGATTTTAGATTCAAGTGAAGACAATTCAACTTCTATTAATTGGACTAGCTCGGCATTACCATACAAGTGTCTTTTGAAATGTCAGGCTTTCGCGATGTCAAAAGAAATCTGCAAGAATGATAAATTCAGTCAGAATAAAAACCCTTTAGTGACAATGATTGTGTACATCATTGTAAGAATCATCAATGGAGTAATAGTAGGTAATTAACAAGAATTTATATTAAAGAACAAACAAATCCGAGAAATGGCGATTTGAAAACTAATATTACTATTATTTTAATCATTGATATTTGCATTAATACTAATAATGATCCTATTGCTTACTCTGCTTCAATTATTTATCAATCAGCTTTTATTATTATTATTATTATTATTATTATTATTATTATTATTATTATTATTATTATTATTATTATTATTATTATTATTATTATTATATATTTATTATTATTATTATTATTATTATTATTATTATTATTATTATTATTATTATTATTATTATTATTATTATTATTGTTATTATTATTATTATTACTATTATTATTTATAGATTTTTTTTATATTATTATTATAATTATATTAAATTGAAGTAAAGATTTATTTAGCATTTTCTATATCATAATCCATAATTTTAATTATCATTAACATTATCATTATCTTACCCTTATATTAATGATATCAATTATATTAACATTATTATTATTATTATTATTATTATTATTATTATTATTATTATTATTATTATTATTATTATTATTATTATTATTATTATTATTATTATTATTATTATTATTATTATTATCATTATTATTATTATTATTATTATTATTATTATTATTTAGCTACCATTATTGCTATTATTAAGAGTTGGTGATTTGCTGTTAGTATTGCAAGTTAAACCTTCCATCTAAGTCTTATTATGGCATCTAAAAGAATGACGAATCTACGCTTTGTGTTAGTGTACACTCCTATTTCTCTAACTATATCGATCTATTATTCAAATACTAATTCTCAATTTTCATTGTTTATACTTAAAATATTTGCTTGTGAATTTTGGGTTGAATTTAGACACCTATCGAAACATCGAAAGCAAGAATCTCAAAACCAAATAAGAAATAGACTTTTAATTTATATGCAGTAATAGACTTTCATTAGATGAAAAGTTTTAAAATTTCAGCTTCACCTACTAAAATATTTAGGTTTGAAATTTTTTCATGGGATGTTAAACAAGCATGGATAAAATAATTAATAATACATGGGTAACAAAAGTGTTGTTGCCATCAATTAGGAATATGAAAAAAACTACATGATAAAAGTGCTAAGATGGGCGTTATATCTGTCCGACCACAAACAAAGATTTTTTATTACTAAAAAAAAATAATTAGCAGGCCCAAACCTAACTACTTTGTCGCCAAATTTCAACAGTCACAAACCAATCCCCGACATGGAAATTTGAAAATAATAATTATTATTATTATTATTATTATTTATTATTATTATTATTATTATTATTATTATATTTTATTATTATTTTATTTATTATTTTATTATTATTATCTATTATTATTATTATTATCTTATTATTATTATTATTATTATTAAATATGGTTCATATTTATTTTAATATTATAATTATTATTATTATTATTATTATTATTATTATTATTATTATTATTATTATTATTATTATTATTATTATTATTATTATTATTATTATTATTATTATTATTATTATTATTCTTACTGTCTTATATATTTTATCATGATTGTTTTTTTTGTAGTTATCAAGAAATTTTATTATTATTATTATTATTATTATTATTATTATTATTACTATTTACATTATTAGGATTTCTGCTGTTACTACTTGTTTCTGCTACAATTATTTATTTGCCTTTTCTTACTGTTCTTTATTTCGCTATGAATATTGCTATTATTATTGTTTTATTATGATAGTACTATGATCATTATTATTAATAATAATAATAATAATAATAATAATATCATTGAAAATGTTAACCACAGGCAATATGTTATGTCTTTATTTACCAAGTGTGATATGGGTTTTACTTTAATATTTTATTTTTATCATTGTAGGTATTTCTGAGTATTCTGAGTTTCGTGAATTTTCTAAGTTATCTGAAATTTCTTGAGTTTATCTATTATGGTCGGGATAAAGGCGAGATGGGGTAATGATGGGAACGGTTAGATGATGTGGGGGCATTTTGGTTATATTAATTTGTTTGTGAAATTCTACCTTGCAACTAATGAAATGAGGAATCTACCATTTTCTACCTAATAATAATGAACATGTAGAATCTTATAATTACATTTAGCATATGAACATTGAAGTCTTTCTATACTCTGTGAGTTAAATTATCTATGTTAAAGACTGTGATTGTCTTTAATTTATATCCTTAGACATCAGAAGCTACCCACAACTACAGGAACACTTACCACATCCACTTTATTTTCTCTTAGCTTTAGCTTTTCTGGAATTTCTCTCAATGAGATTTTTCCTAAAAGATTATAGCAAAAACATTTTTTTTGGGCTTCCTTCGTATGACATATTTTACCTTGAAGAAGAAAGGAGTTTTAATATTTATGAGAAAGAGTTGTTAAGTCAAATAAAGATATTTCATTCGTTAACTTGGATAATGAGGTTCTTGAAGTAACATTTAACGAGGGGTCTACAATAATAACTTATTTATAATATAGCGACCACCACAATGAATTAGATCCTATTCCATATGAATACATGGCGTTTTCTGTAACACTACATTAACAAATGGAGTCTTTATAATTAATTGTGGCTTAAACATCGACAACTCTGGTGGTAATTCTAACGTTTTGTAAAAATTGCTAACTGACACTATGACGCCAATGATTTGTAAATTGCAAAACAAGCATTACAAAGCCACAATAAAAAAAATTCAAGCTCTACTACAATCGACTTTTTGTGGTCAAACAAAAACGTCATGCGAATATTTCTGACCAGTACACTTGCACCTTAACAACTGAATCTTCGATTATTCCTCAGGAGTAAAGAAGGGTTGAATTTAGAGTCATTTACGGAATTTCGAAAGCAAGATTCTCAAAACCAAATTTAAAAAAAAGGCTTTTGCTTTGTATACAACTGTGATAGTTTTTCGGCAGATGAAAGTTAATTTGTTTTTTTCTTCACTCACTACGATGTGTAAGTAAAAAACTTTACATTTTAGTGATTCGTAAAGCAACCACGGAAAAAGAATTAAAAATAAATGGCTAACAAAAGCGTTGTCAACCTCAATTAAGCAGATGCAAAAATTCTATAAAAATGCTAAGTGGGGCGTTGTGCCTGTATGATTACAAACTGTATTCTTCATTACTAAAAAAAAATAATTACGAGGCTGACTACCTTGGCGAAAAAAAATTCGACACTCACAAACCAATTCTCCACATGGAGATTTCAAAATAAATTAACAGTTAGTGATAAACAGGCAACTCATGGTCAGTGAACTGAGCTCTACTTTAAGACCACAAGATAAAGCATAACAGTTATAGCCCAAAAACGAAATTGTTATTTGATGATTAATTATTTAAGACCATCCAACATCCAAAAAATTACATTTGAAAACATATTAAGTTCTAAAGTAGTGTGCGCTGTAAATAGTATAAAATATAAAACATTCTGACAATTAGAGTGTACTAAGATGGCTTTATAAATGCTGTATAAAAAAAATCTCATCTTTATGAGTCACCCTTTATAAAACTTCCATTGAACTAGGTCATTTTTCAACTGAATTTAAATAGCAAGAATCACCGCTGTTTCCAAAGCTGTTGACACTTATTGCCCAATTTCAGTCCTTCATGCAACTTGGTAAAATTCGTGAATATAATTCGTTGCAGTCAACTTACTAATTATTTGCATTAGCGGAATTCTTTCACAAAAACAATTTGACTTTATAAAATACCGCAACGCGAAAGATTCTCTAATTCTTCCAACTCATCGGAAAGAGCTATGAGCTCTATTACTTCAAGATTTCTCTAAAACACCATTGTAGTATCACAGAAGTTAATACTTAGCAAATTAAAAAGATTTGGTGTTTCAAAGGGCTTATTGCATTGTTTCCAATTATATTTATTTTCTATTTGGGGACGCATCATCCTTCCTCGCTCCAATATAATGAAGAGTGCCTCAGGGATCCATTTTATCTAGCTATTTTTTTAATATTTACATCAACGATTTTCAAAATTCTCACAATTCATTACACTGAAAATATTCAGACGACACTGGTAAATCTCTTACAAAATTAAGCAAAATATGTCGGAACAAGATGTATTAATGTTATATAAATTCTAAAGTAAACAAAAAATTGAAGAACAACTTGCTTAGAGATTGACTCTTTCTAAACAAACATAAAGCAAATTACCTAACAATATCAAATTTAAAAACCCTGCAGGTAAATATTAGAACAAATGAAAGAGTCCTAATCGATCTTCATCTACAAAATTATTAGGTGATCTCCTCGATCAGAACATATCGGAAGTGTTGTTACTAAGCTATCCTATGCAAATTACGCATTCCTAAAGATAAGATTTTGTTCCAAATATATCTTTGTAAACCTTTGCTAGAGTCTTGCCTATTCGAATATAATCTACTGTTTACTAATAAGGAATCATGCATACATTTATTGTTATATCCTCTAGTCACTATGCAGTAAAATATAATATTATCAGGGCTTCATAATTACTATGATATTGCAATCCAATATAAAAAGCTGATTTATCCTGAAACTTTATGATATTTGTATTATAACAATTAGTAGCCACATCTTTAAAGTCATGAATGGAAAGGAATATAAACTT
Organism: Trachelipus rathkii; assembly: GCA_015478945.1. NCBI lineage: Eukaryota > Metazoa > Arthropoda > Malacostraca > Isopoda > Trachelipodidae > Trachelipus > Trachelipus rathkii. The sequence continues at coordinate 48,605 of JABUQX010044224.1, read as the reverse complement.
TAGATCAACATAATTGTACAGAACCAAACTCTAAGGATAGGCAATCTGAGTAGCACAAAATTCCTTACTCAAGACAAAGTAAAATAAATTCTACATCATATTTTGGAAATCCATCTCATAAAAGGTCATTAATGAGTGGAATTGCCTCGCTTAAAAGGTTTGAGAAATAAAAAACCTCCATCTTCAATTCTTAAAAATAACAACTAAATATTTTTGAAGCACTCGAGTGTATTGTTATCTCCTATAAACTGAATTATTGTTAATGTTATTTAAGAAATTTTATAATAGGTTTGTTTTAATAAATTTTGTGCGTTTTCCTTAACATTAAAATGATTTTGATAAAGTTTTTCAAATGATATTATGTTTGAAAGACATAACGTTGAATTAACATGAAATTCAATGTTGTATTTCTTAAATTTAGTATCATTTGAAATAAAATTATTTTAACGTTAATTTATTTTAATTCAATTTATCTATATTAGTTCATTCTGGGATATAACCTCAAACTCTTTGTAAACGTTTTGTAAGGTGTTAGATAGGGCGTTGGGAAGAGAAAAAAAAATGATTATTGCTTTTTCATACCGTGAAAAGAGTTTGTAGTGTTAAGTGAAGTGTAGTAAAGATGATGGCAATTAGTGAAGGCAGAATCCCTTCGGCTTCACGAATTGACATAGTCTTCAAGTTCAAAACTCTAGTGCATCTTTTATTTCATCTCTAAATCTTGCCAAATTTACCTCATTTAACACTACAAACTCTTTTCATAGTATGAAAAAGCAATAATCATTTTTTTTCTCTTCCCAACGCCCTAGGATTCTGTCTTATCTCCTACTTTATTCCTACTTTTCATTAATGATCTTCTCACCTGCACATCTAAATCTATCCACTCATATGCCGATGACTCGACCCTTCATTCTTCACTTATTCAATTCTGCTCTCTAATTTAACTTTTAGAATTGCCTCTCGCGTTCTAATCTCTCCGATTCTATTCTCGCTGATTGGATAGAATTTACTGGTGGGGTTGTCTCAACCTTCTGAAATTCAATTCTTTAAAAGCCCAACTTCAGCCAATCTCCCTCTCTAAGACACCTTCTAACTTTCCTATCTCTTTTGACGGTTCTCTCGTCTCTCCTGTTGACAATATAAACATCCTTGGCCTTAACATAAACAAAACAAAACATCACAACGGTTGCAAGGGCGGCCTCAAAGAAACTGGGAGTTCAATTTAGACTACGAGATTTTTTTCCTCTTCTCAGTACCTCCAGCTAAACAAGGGCCTCATCCGCCCTTGTATGGAGTATTGCTCTCATATCTGGGGGGGGGCTCTGGTTTCACACGGGCTTTTGGATAGGGTCGAGTAAAGGGCCAAAAGGCTTATAATTTGTACTTTCCAGTTCACTGACCCTCTATACTTTTGCGGCGCCGAATGTTGTGTTCATTTCTTTTCTTAGGTGCGCGTAGCGGCAGGTGCTCGAGGGAACGTATCACTCGCGTACCACCTCCTTTACGTCGCCCTCGTAGCACAATGGGTGCTGTGCCTGCACATGAGTTTTGTGTTGATATTTTTAACATGCCAGGCTAGTTCGCTGTGGGCTTCTTCTTTACCTACCACTCTGTTCTGTGGAATGTCTCATCTCCATTTCTGTGTTTCCTGCTGAATTTAATTCCTTTACTTCAAAACCTGCGTCTGTGCATCATTCTGCGTAACTATACGCTTGTTAATAAGGAAATAATAACACATAATAATGAATAAATAATAATAATAATACAATAATAATAAAATAATAATGAATAATATAAAATAATTAATAATCATAATTAAATAATATAATAATAATAAATATAATAATAATAACATTAATAACTAATAATAAATAATAATAATAATACTAAAATAATAATAAATAATAATAATTAAAATACATAAAATTAATTATATTATGAAGCAATAATAATAATAATAGATAATAATAATAATATAAATAATACATAATAATAATATAATAAATAAGTAAATAATAATAATAGATAATAATAATAATATATAATAATAATAAAATGGTAATAATAATAATTAATATAATAATATATAATAATAATATATAATAATAATAATAATAATAATAATAATCAATATAATTAATATAATAATAAATATAAAAATAATAGTAATAACATTTATATAATATAATCATTATAATAATATATAATTAATAATAATAATAATAATAATAATAATAATAATAATAATAATAATAATAATAATAATAATAATAATAATAATAATAATAATAATAATAATAATAATAATAATAATAATAATAATAATAATAATAATAATACAGTAAAAGGAGTTATGGACAATTACAGTAATAAATAAAAATTTTAATAATAATATCTCACAATAATACTACTACATAATTAAGAATCAATATTTTGTTTTTTATCGTTCTTTCAGCTTCGTCTATCCTGTTATTCGAAACTGCTCTCACCGCCATTGTGATCGAGCACGAGGGAAATCTTGGCTTTCAGAGGATGTACGGAAGTCTCGGGCAAATAATATTGACACCTATTTCTGGGAAACTCATTGACCACTTTTCAGCTCTGAATATGAAACCAGATTATGAGTAGTGATGTTATTGTTAAAATTTTTATTATTATGATTATTATTATTATTATTATTATTATTATTATTATTATTATTATTATTATTATTATTTTATTATTATTATTAATTTTATTATTATTATTATTATTATTATTATTATTATTATTATTATTATTATTATTATTATTTTTCTTTTTCTTTTTCTTTTTCTTTTTCTTCTTTTTCTTCTTTTTCTTCTTTTTCTTCTTTTTCTTCTTTTTCTTCTTTTTATTATTATTATTATTATTATTATTATTATTATTATTATTATTATTATTATTATTATTATTATTATTATTATTATTATTATTATTATTATTATTATTATTATTATTATTATTATTATTATTTTTTTATTTTATCTTCTATATTATTATTATTAAATTACTATTATATTTTTTTGTATTTTTTGCAGGCCGTTTCCAATATTAAAGGTATCAACCGCTTCAATATTGATTTTCTTAAGGACTATTCTGGAATAGTAGTACGCAGTTTTGGTGTACTTTTGTTTTATTCGTCTTGAACATGGCAGAAACATACTTCTAGACTAAAATAACAATTGATGAAACCAAATAAATATTATTTAAATTTAAATATGTTAAGCAACAAATTAAAAGATTAATAACTATCGTTAAGTCTGAAATTCTAAAATAATAATTATTTCAAGCGAGAGATTCTATCCATCGAACTCTAAAGATCTTTAAAAAATTTCCCATTTCATTGTACTTGATATTGATAATTAGTTATCTACGATATAATCTCCCACTCAGGCAGCCCCAATTCGAAAAAAATCCTGCTCTGTGTAGTATTTTAAAATGAGAAATATCGAGATTGGGTCTGAACGTTTCTTGTTCGTTTTTTAAATGTTCAAAAATCTTACCAGGCCTGTATTTATGTTGTGAGACACGGAGTTTGAGAGAATTGGTAGTATACCCGATGTAAAAGGCATTATATATTGTGTCTAATTAAACATACTTATATTATGATCACATTCTCCTTAGTTCGCATTAGTTCCTCCTAGGAAAACACTGAAGAAAGTATGATTGGCTTAGAGTAAGATCAATTTCAAGTGCAACGAAATAGAAAATTTTTTGAACATCTTTTAGGTCTGACTGGGTAGAATCCTTTATTGATATAATTATTATTTTAAGATTTTAGATTTAACGATAGTTATTAATCATTTAAATTTGTTGCTTCACACATTTTAATATAAGTAATATATATTTTGTGTCATCAATTGTTAATTTAGTCTAGAACTCGTCTCTGATGATGCCCGAAATTACCAGGCGAAATGTTATGTTAATTCAAAAAGCAGTTGTTCTATTCAATTCCTGAATAGTACTTAAGAAAATCAATCTCGAAACGTTTGATTCTTTTAGGATTTGGAGAAGGCGTTCAAAGCTCATATAAAATTAGAAGCCGTATGTATATTTCTATTATTATATTTATTATTATATTATTATTATTATTATTATTATTATTATTATTATTATTATTATTATTATTGATTTATTTATTATTATTATTTTTATTTCTTATTATTATTGATTATTATTATTATATTATTATTATTATTAAGTATAAATTTAAATTATTAATATAAGATAATTTTTCAATATATAATTTATAATATAATTAAATTACAATTTAATTATAAATACATTATAATAATAATATAATTATACACAATTCGATTTATTTAATATTATTTATTATATTATTTTATTATTATATGATTTTATTCTCATCTATCTTATTTTTCTTTATTATTTTTTCATTATTATCTTATTTTATTTATTTCATTGTATTATTATCATTTTTATTATTTTTATATTATTCATTATTATTATATTATATATTATGGTATTTATTAAATTATTATTTTATTATTATTGATATTATAATTATTATTATTATATTTTGTTATTTAATAATAACATGATGTATAATTTTATCTGTCCATTTTTCTTTCTTATTATGAAAATCTAAAAATTATTAATATATAATTATAATTAAATTATAATTTATGATTATAATTATATTATAATGTATAATTATAATTATAATTATAATTATATGAAATAAGATATTATGAATTATAATATAATAATAATTAATCAATTATTATTATATAATTATTATAATTAAAATATAATTATAATTTAATTTAATTATAATTATAAAATAGAATTTTATTATAATTATAATTTTATGTTTAAATTGATTATTAAGTTTTAAATTTATTTTACAGATATATAATTTTAATTTTAATCTTATTGAATTTAATTTTATTGATTTTAAGTTTCATTATAATATAGTTAAGTTTAAAGTTTAATTTTGAGTTCTGGTTTTTGATACAGTTTATGCTCATTAGTCTAATTCGTTCAACTTTAAGTTTAATTTTAATTTTAATTAATTTTATTTTAATTTTAATTTTATTTTAATTTTAATTTTAATTTTTATTTAATTTAATTTTAATTTGTATTTATAATTTTAATTGAATTTTTCTTATTATATTATTATTATTTTTCTTATTGTTTCATTAATTATTATTATTATTATTATTATACTATACTACATTTTATATAGCATTTTATTATTGTGGATTTTTAAGATTAATTATTATTATTATTATTATTGTTATTGTTTTGTTATTTTATTGTTAATTCTTATTGTTCTTTGTTCTTTGTATTGTTATTTATGTTCCGTTATTGTTATTGTTATTGTTATTGTTATTGTTATTGTTATTGTTATTGTTATTGTTATTGTTATTATTATTGTTATTATTATTGTTATTATTATTGTTATTATTATTGTTATTATTATTGTTATTATTGTTATTATTGTTATTATTGTTATTATTGTTATTATTGTTATTATTGTTATTATTGTTATTGTTATTATTGTTATTGTTATTATTGTTATTGTTATGTTATTGTTATTTTATTGCTATGTTATTGCTATTTTATTGCTTGTTATTGTTATTGTATTGTTATTGTTATTTCGTTATTGTTTATTGTATTGTTATTGTATATTGTTATTGTTATTGTTATTGTTATTGCTATTGTTATTGTTATTGTTATTGCTATTGTTATTGTTATTGTTATTGTTATTGTTAATATTATTATTATTATTACTGTATATATGTTGTGAGACACGGTTCTTTTTATTTATATTGGTGGTTTCTCGTCAAAGAGCCCATAGATCAATGCTGATCTTCTGCCATGAAATCGAAAAAAAAAACATAAGATGCTTAGACTTTATAAATTAAATGTGATACCTTTTTCCAATTTTAAGAAATATCTCAACATTTTAAAATTTTAAATAATGCCTTAAAGCAATAAAATTGAGAATGAAAAGAGGAATGAAAAGAGGAGTCCCCCAAAATGTGGCAAACTATTAACAATCTTTTGCATAGAAAGGACTGTGATAGGTCCTTGATTTTGGCCAAGAATACCGGT